>VXAX01002194.1:1484636-1509769 GCA_013399835.1 Leptocoma aspasia
CTTCTAGTTTAGAAAATAAAGATTTATTAAAAATGGATTTTTTTGAGGAAGCTACCAATACTGACAACAATTGTGCTGGGAAGGAATGGTCTCTGAATTTGCTGAGCATCCTGGTTGGAGAGAGCCAGCCAGCTGGCCCTCAGATTGGACAGGGGAAAGGCAGGTTTCAAGGTTCTCCTGTCACTAAGATCTTTGCGTGATGTCTTCCCAAAAGAAACTCACCTCCCCAAAATCATTTCAGAGACTTTGCTGTTTAGCCAACATTAATATAAAATGATATGTCACCCTCATATTTTTTGAAGACATTTAGGTATATCTTTTCTAGTACCAGGATAACTGGGAATGTTTGTAAGGCCAGTGATGGAACTGGCTGAAGTAAGGACCCAGGGGATCAGCATGGCTACAGACTGACCAGAGCATCATTACTATGAATTTCAGTACCCAAGGGAAACATACTCCACACCTCTGTATAAACACCTTCTTTTTAAAGGACTGATGACTTACCCTCTCCTTGATAAGACAGTGACATTTGGGGAATAGCTTGTATCTTGCTATTTCGAAAGGAGACAAATATTCCTACTGTGACCAGAGAGATCAGGGAAATGCTTCTTTTTTTTATCTAGAAGAATGTAAAGGGCTGATGTCTGAAATTGATGTAAGACCTCATGCTTAGAGAAACAAGGTTTTGAAAGGTCTGATGACAGTTTTATTGTGAGTAAACATAACCATGTATCAGTCTCTAAAGCAAAACCAACTTTGATGTGACAGAAACAATGTGGATGCTCCATCCCTGGAGGTGTTCAAGGCCAGGCTGGATGGGGCTCTGAGCAACCTGGTCTAGTGAAAAGTGTCCCTGTCCACGACAGGGAGGTTGGAATTAAATGATCTTTACAGTCTCTTCCAACCCAGGCCATTCTATGATTCTATGGTATTGCAGTGACAGTGTCCTCAAAAGTGAGGACTGGCTGGGAGGGGAAATTAAATTGCACTTGAATACATAAATTTCCATCTGGATAGGTAGAAGCTGAGGGAAATATTATGGGTGGTAGATATGGAAAAAGTGTTCAATGGGTGTGTGGTTTTGGTGTTGTCTGACTTACTGCAGGAAATATTTAGTGTTACAAGCATGCATATTGACAGACAAAAGCTATGTTAAAAGCGTTCAAGGAGAGAATATATAATTTTTTAAAACTAAACATATGTTAAATAGACATTCTACATATTCTTAAGTCAAACAATCCTAATTCAAGACATTTTTGAGATTGAGATTGCCCTTAAAAATAATCCAAATATGTGAAGGAGGAGTAACAAAATAGCTCTGATGATGCTACAAGGAAGATTGTGTGCATTTTGGCAATGGATGAAAAGGATCATAAACTGAGGTAAAGAAAAAGTGAAATAACATCTTTTAAACATCATTTTTTTTCTTATCTGGGTTTTAAACACTTAGCTGTCACAACTATATTTATGCTTGTTTCATGATGTCACAACCTTGCCATATGCACACATTAGCACATGTCTGAAGAATACAGAATATCAAAGAAACACCAATTAAAAAGTGAGTTAATTAGTATTGACTACATAACTGTCCAATTTAATTCCTGCTGCTTATATATCATCAGAATGTATTTTGAACACAGTTTTTTGCATGGAAGCACTCAAAAACTTAATAAAGCATATTTCAGCCTGTGGGGTGTTTCTAGGCTCTTTCTGTGGACTGTCATCAACCATTTACTTATGAGTAATTGACCTTTTAAAATGGTACCTTATTCTTTTTCCTTCATGATTAAATGACAAGAAAGCTCTAAAAGGGAAGGCAAATCAGATTTCATTGTGATCCTCCCCATGGGTTTGGCATTTGGTAAGCAAATATTTATTGCAAGCATGTGAGCCTTCTATTCCTGTGAATGCATCAATTGTACTAGGTATTTGTTGACAAGGTATATTGCTGATAGTGAATATCTAGTTTTATTTTACTGAAAATTAGGAAAAAATCTCTCAAAACTTATTTATACTTGTGAATATGAGTTCAATAAATCTTTGGTATGTTACTTTCAAGTTCTGCAAGAAAATAATCTGTAATTTTAAGAACTTTTTTAGTAGGAGGAGACACATATCTGTATTTCTATGTTTACTCTTGGACATAAAATGCCAGTTATCATCTTGGGACTTGCAAAGGATTCATTTATCAGAGACATTGTCCTCAAATACTTAAGGAAGCAGAGGAAGAGGGTACCTGATGTGAGTGTTACCAATGGGCTTGAGAAGAGCAATAGAGAGACCTGAGAGACTTACACCCCTGAGCCATTGATAGGAGCAGACACCAAGACAAGGTGTACTTTTAGGGACTGTTCTTAAACTAGGCTATGTTGGCAATGTTTTACATGGCATGAAGGATCTGTCTTTGTGCCTGATATGAGAAGCGAAAAGGGCAGCAGGATGATTTAATTTATCTATTTTTAGTTAGGAAAATGCCCCAAGAAATGGCTTATTTTCTTCAAATGAGGAGTGCGGTTAAGTCTATGTAAGTAAATGTGCACATTTATGGATATTCTTCTTAAATGAGGCCTGTCTTTACTGCAGGGTTGCAACTCTCAGTGAGCCAAAATTTCCACATGGGCTGCTTGTGAACAGACCCCATGGTTTGATCTCCTAAGGCTTTATGTCATCCTTTTGTGTCTTAAAGGATGCAAATACCGAACACACATCTGTATTTTCTGTCAGAATCAGACCCATTGTCATCTGCATTTTAACCTTCTCTTACCACACTAGATGGGATGGAGAAGGCTTTTTAAGACAGGCAGGTGTTGGAAGTAGGAGAACATTTCTTTGGCCAAATTGAAAGCAGGAGACTGAATTTTCTGGCTGATGCAAATGTACAAGGTATAGTGTCTAATCTAGTCAGTATAGAGCCTATGAAATGGGCAAGTCAGGAGTATTGGTAAGAAATCACACAGCACATTTCTTAACATTGGAATTGTTCTTTAATACAATTAAACCTGATGTTATAGGAATGCAGTTAATGAGATGGGTTTCTATTTCTTTTTTCTGTATTATTTGTCAGCTATAACTGGCAAAAAGGGGGATAAATATAACTTTTTATAATAACTATATTTATATTTTATTTAGGGAACAGAGATATAACCTTTTTAACTGATTTAAGTCAAACCTAGATCATCATCCTTCTGGACAGAGGAGATTGAAATATCATCCTTGTTTAATATAAATGGTACAGACTATCATCAATTGTAATATGACATTTGTTTGGAAGAGATGAATATTAGGTCACATTTTTCCTGACAAAATCAAGGAATCATAATATGATCTTTTAGAGATGAGTTTTCCTCCAGAAAAATCATAGCTGCTGTGGAGTTATGAGGTTGCAATATGACACTGTACATGGGCAGCACGGCTATGCATCAGTAGTACAGATGTGCATAAACCAACCTTTTACAATATGCAGACACTAATGGATGCTGTTTTTAAATACTGCTGAAATTCCTGTGGTAAGGAATGCGTGAATGGCAAAAGAATTCCTAGTGATGGATGGCAGAATTATGAATGTTAAGTAAACAATTGTGTTTTGCTTCTATTGTGTAAAGTGCTGGGCAACAGTCACAAGTGTTCTCTGCGTCAGCTTTTTCTAGATACCTGTTCCTGAACAGCAGCAATTTGTTATGACAGCCTTTGCTATTCAGCAGGACTACAAAGAATCAGTCATTTGTCAATATGCATTCATACAGTTTACATACCAATGCATTCACTTAAAGTAAATTGTGTGGTACAGCTGACAATTAATCTGCTACTTGATACACTAAGTACTCCACATGGAGCCTATTGGCACAGCTCCCTTAATGCTAAAAGAAATGTTATCTTCTGGAGTAATACACATGCACTTTGCCTACTCCCATGGCTTGTGTTTTTAAAAATGGTGTTGAAAATAATTGGTGTTCCTGCTGGGATGCATGCAACTGTCACGAAGCTGTTGCTTTATTGGGACTTTTCCTTAGAAGGTGGCCGCTCCGGGAAAGAAGGTACAGAAGCAGTCTCTACTCTTTACAGCTACTCATTGAGATAACCTGACCTCAGGGCCGACAAGGGTTTGTTCTGTTTGCTGTGTTTCCTCTTCAAAAAGAGTTTCTTTTCTTTCAGGGAACAGAAGGTTTTTGCACAGTATTTTTGCTTCAAAGAGCTCAGGGAAGGGCTTACAATTGAGCAGCTTGGCATAACACGTATGTGTCTGGTTAGATGTAAATAAGAGACTGACATTTTTGGGACTAGCAGAGCACACAACCAAGGCGTAAAAACCAATTTGCTGACCTGTGAGTTTCTCAGTCTATATAGAGTCTTTTCTATCTTCTTGGCATAAGGACACAGCTGTAGAGATGTGCAACCTCAGCTGATTTAGATATCCTTTAGAAAAAGATCAGATCTTAGATCAGATCTTATATATATACATTTATATATATATAGTGACAGCTTGAAAGTTTCGTACACTGTACTTAACACAAGTACAGTGACTAGGAAAAACACAGTGGAACATCAGGTTATCTTTCACTTTTTTCATTCCTTACTACAATATAGTTTTCATGGAAAAACTTCACCTTCTTATATTTACTGGAGCCTTTAATGTTGGTTCTAATGGTTCCACTGGACTGTCTCTTCTGTACTGTGTCATTAATAATACAGGTTAAATAGAGTGAGCTTTCTACAGCTGGTTTTGAAGTTGTATTTAAAATAAAAATGCATTATGTATGTAACTGCAAATGCTCAATGTTATTACAGATTACTGAAAGAGTGAACTTGTGGAACGAAAAGGGAATCTTCATATAGGAAGGATTATAGGTCAGATTGACGCATATGTACAATACTAATTAAAAAAACCTTCAAAGAAGGAATCTGTGCTAAGGTTATGCAAAAGTTATCTCACTGTCTGTAATAGGACTTTTGTAGAAAAGCTTCTGCACAATCAAAGGGATGTTTATAGCAGAACTGTAGCACTGTATAATAATGAAAAGCATGTAATAGGAGCAAGGGAGAGCTGTGTGCCAGGGCTAGTGCCATAAATCCCTATTTGATAAGATTCTTGAGGTAAGGAAGAGCAGAGATGTTAATTCAGAAAAGGTGCGTCATGAAGTTCTTGTAGCTTCATCCATCTGCAAGATCTTAGAGGCAAATTTAAGTTTCCTACAGGGAAAAAAAGTCAGTGAAGAACAGATGATGACAAACTTGGGAAGTGCTAAGGGAATACCAGAAGTACACAAGAACATCATATTGCTAACTGTTCACTAAAGCTGAATATAAAGATATATGGCATTGTGTCTAATGTGCTACCAACCTCTAGCTGACACCTCAGAGACTGGCAAGTTGTAGTGGTGCTTGTATCAAACAACAGCCTGTAGTGAAATAACCCATTCTCCTTTAGCTCATCTATTGTGTGGCTTTGATGCTCTTGATGCTCTCTCTGTGGTCCCAGATCCAGGCAGAAGTTATTTTTTCACTCTGCACTGGTTCATAGTCTCATTTCCTAATCAGTTAGATGAGGATTTATCCTATTTCCCAGAAACTGAGGTAAGAGGAAAACAACTAATCATAGTTAAGAAGAGAGGAGCAGCAGGGCCATATCAGGGAGATACTATGTCTTCATAGTGTTTTGTTTTAAGAAGACCACAAGCATAGTTGAACTCAGATGAGTTAATTCTTTGCTGTCCTATGAGTTTCAGGAAAAGGAAGTGTGAAGAGTGTATATGTATTCTTATAAGGCTTTGAAACCTTCATCTCCAGTCAAATTACAAGAAATAATTTGATTCTTGAGATTCCTATAATTTGTGAGTCCACCCATTTGAGAGAGGAAGAAACCCTTATAGCTCAGGGGAGAACATAGCTGAATAGGGGGGAAATGACATTGCTCCCCTGCTCCTCAGGGACATCCGTTTGTAGATGTGAATGTGTTAGAAATATTAAAAATAGAGATGCTATACAGTCTGTTAAGAAAGATAACATTAGAATACTCTAACCTCCGGTGAGCATACAGGACACAGATTGATGTGTTTTCTGGTGTCTTTATTTTTATAGAATCACAGGTTCATCACTGAGGGTGAATAATGCTAGAGGAGAGCCTATTGCAAGGTTACCTGTAACAGGTGGGCACTTTTACAGTAGACCTTGGCTCTATCCTGGGAAACATGCAGATCTTTATAATGTGTTTTTTAGGCTCTATTGATTATTTCCAGGTTATATTCAGTAATAAGCACGGTCTGAGTGTCATTTAGACAAGAAATAGACTACTATGCAAAGGAAGAAGGAGAATTTATTTCAGATGCCAGGTAATAACATTATTCCACAGGAATTTTTTTAAGGTTTCCACATTATGAAAACATTATAATAGTAACCAATAAACCACTCTGGCATTTTAGATATTTGCATTATAGTGATGTCAGTCACGGTTTACTTTAGTTAAGAAGAAAAAACAGTTTCCTTTCTAAGCTTTTGGGATTCTGTGGGTTTTTTTTTCACTCTGCTGTAGCTTAACAGAAAGTTGTTTCTTTCTGTGTAACTTTGTTCATGTGTTATAAGAGGTTCAAATGAGTCTCTCAGCACAAGCCAAGCTGATTTGCTCCTCAGAGCCCTGCACATCTTCGTCTGGGTCAGGATCACTGTCAAATGTCACAGGGAAAGTTGTGAGCTGGGAAGACGGATGTTCTTCCTTTATTCTTCCATCAAAATACTCTGTTAAAGTGTTTGCTGAAGGGTTGAAAAGCACACAGTTATCTCCTGAATTTTATTTGTTGAAACAAAACTGAATGGCTGTGCAGGCATCTAGTGACCTCAGGATGCTGTGTGAAGTTAAGGTACACAACCCTCTGAAGAAAAAGCAAGAACCAAACTGAAGAGACCACCTGCCTTCAAATTAAAGGTAGCAAATATTTTTGGTTTTTTTTTTTGGGTTGGTTTGGGTTTTTTTGCTTAAACAAGCAAATGGTCTCTCCAAGCAAAGAAAAATTAACAAAAATAATATACTACCCCCTGGAAAAAACCTAAATCAAGCATGTAATCAAAAATATAAATGGTAAAGATGTTCATAATGCTAGTTTATTTAAGAATTTAATTTTTTTTTCAGAGACTTTTCAAAATAATTTTAAGATCACTGTGAGGATCAAGGAAGTCTACTATCTGTTATTTTCATTTGAACTTTTCTCCAACATGAACAGAAAAAGAATATAATTTCCAAAGTATTACTTGCTATTTTAGGTTTCTAAAGATTTAGATGTCAGACACCTACACAGTCATGGATTCTGCATCCAATTCTGACCTGGACTATTAGAAGTGAAAGTTTATTTCCCTAAAGCTCCTGCATACATTTTGATTTCTTTTTATCAAGCAAAAATTAGTTTACTTTGTAGAACAGAATTATAGGTTGAAGGATGCAATGTAATGGATGTTATTATTTCTATTATGTGAGTTACTCTTTCTTGTGGAGGAAACTCCAGTACCAGTTACTTGAGCCACAATTCAACTTTGGAATGACTGCAGGATGGGCTACATTTGGGCTGGATTTACTTGCAAGATAATGATTATGGGTTACATTTCTCACTGATTTAACTACCCTCAGTTAAATGGCTTTTCATCAGGTCTTCAAGGATTTACTGTGGGTCTCTGCATGTTTCTCTGACTCATGTTAGAAGAGGCCATTGTGCCAGAAAGCAGTAATTTTACCAAATCTTAGAAAAATATGAAGTCTTTTGGCTTATGGTTACACAACATTATGTTAGGAGCTAGAGTTATTTTATGCACATATATGTACCAAAACATTTCCTTACTGAACACAAAAGTTTTTAGGTGTTGGCGGAAGATCCCATACAAATGTTGTCAGAGTAACCAAAGGAAAAAGGTGCATTATTGAATAACAAGATTCTTCCAAATATCATAGAAACAGAATGGAAAAGACTTATCCCTCTTGTAATGAAACTAGGAAATCTCTCCTAATTCCATGACTTTCTGATCATCTACATGAAAGGCAAAAAAACTGTGGTAGAAAGTGATGATTTGGGAACTTTGGTCATTATTTGCAATTTGGCTGATGTCTTGAAATGCCATGTGATCTAAGAGCTGGTGAAAAAATACTTGATGTTTTATGAATAAATGTTAATTGTGGGCACAAATTTGAGTCCTGTTTTTTGACATAACAGTAGTTATAAGCCTATAAACTAAGAAAAGGATAAACTCCCCCATATTACCAATTGCTGATTATAGTTCCATAATTTATCGTGCTGAATCATTTTGGTAACACAGCAAATAAAAAGCACAACCACCTGCAATAGATTATGTTGATTCGTTTTGCTGGCAGATGTGAGAGAGCATCATTGCTCATTAGATGGTAAGCTTAATTGGTTTTCTCTGGAATTACATAGAAAATATTCTATTAATCTGATCATACACAGGGTACTTAGTTTCCAAATTCTGTATTATTGTTTAATTGTTAACATTTTTGCAGATAGTGATTATTCTCTGGGGTTGATTTATAATAGAAATGTGGCTTTGTCCTTTATGTGGGAGGGAATTGCAGATGAAAAGGTCACATGAGGTACCCACTGTGATCTGCCTCCTTCATTTGGAGTCAATATACTTTCAGTCTGAGAACGGAGATTTTAAAGAAAAGCAGATGATGGAGAAATTGCAGGGAGCAGGAGGGAGAGGGACAGAAGGATCAAACCCAGGTCCAGAGCATTCAATAACAGGTGACTAGAATCAGTGATCTGAGACTACCTGTCTCCATTTTTTTTCTGAACTATCACACCCTGCAGGTGGGGGGACCGTCTAACACAGGAGTTAGATGCTTAGGTGCTCTAAGCTCCAGGTTGAGCAGAGACTGTTTTAATGCTCGAGTTGCCTTATTTCCCCTCTGAAATGCTGGCTCATAGTGAACCTGTGCCTTTGATGTTGACAGGAGGAGGGGAGGCAAACCCACAGTGAGGTGCTGTAGGAGGCGGCAGATGGGTGAGGTCACAGCTGTAGGGCCCATGGGCAACTGGACTGTCTCAGACTTTTCTGTGAGCCTCTGGCTCTGCTCACCTCTGTGCTTTGCTGATGCACATGCTTCACATCCTGCTCCATGGAGCAGCTCTGAAGTGGTACTGCTGGGAACCATGCTGGGATGATGTCCTTTGAGGTCAGTGTGAGGGAAGAAAGCACCCTAGGAGTGGGATGTGCCTCCCTGTCCTAGTCCTGTGGTAATGACAAGACCACAGACTCAGAGGGATATCCTGAATCATCATCTTCCTGACACCAGATGTGCTATGTTGGATGGTCTGTAATAAACACATCAAGCTACCCCTAAAAACCAGTGACACAAGTTGCTCTTACTGTGCTTAATAAGTGCCCTCAAAACCTCACTTCCTGAGCCAAACACTTGGAAATGCCGGTTAAGGTGCATCCTATGCCATTGGGAAATTAGGTAGCCAGTGTCTCCTCTGCCAGGGATGACTTCTCTTACCATTTTCTCTTTCTGTTGCAAAGAACCCTGAAATCCTTTTAAGAAGACAATTTTCTCAAGAAGCATAGACTTGAGCCATGTTTTTCAGGGGTGCCTGTCTATATCATGAGCTTATTTCTTGCTTTTGCAAGAGGGGTATTACAATAGATTCATTTTCAACTGGTACACTCTTCTTCCTACTTTCTGTGGGTCCTACTGAAGGTCCACTGTAGCAGGAGTCAATTTCTTCTGTTGTCTGTGGTATCTTGTGGAGCAATGGATGTAGTGTATGCAAAATGACATCAACCACCCAGTGACTTTTAACACTGTGTATTAATTACATATCACAGAAGAAGTTTCTATAAAAGATAATTTTCTGAAAAGAACTCCTAGGCTTTCCAAAGCAAATCCTGAGAAATTTCAACTGTCTTGAGTGCTAGTGACAAGTTAACTGTTATGGAAGACTTATTTTTAAATTCCCTGAGGCTGCTTTAAACATGTACCTTCTACTTTCCCTTCTTCTGCCTTACACCTCCAACCCATGTTTCTCTGCCAACAAAAACGTAGCTCAGATTTAGATATTAAGTCTGTATTTGTCATGGGTCTGGTTCCTTGTGTTCTCTAACACCACATTGGGAAAAATCCTTCCAACCTGGAGAAAGATATGAGGGTACTTTTTGTTAGAGTGTTTCCAAATAGAAATGCGTAATTGCTGCAATGCAAACGATTGGATGCTGTAGATAGCTTTTTTGAAGCAGGGAATGCATTAATCTCTTTCAGTCTTCTCTGTCTGGAAGCTGAATTTGGCAATGGTTGAAATGCAGGAAGAGGAAACAGGGAAAGCAGAAATATTTATAAGTTCTTTTAAAATCAGAATCAGAGATTTGGATCATATAAAATCACTTATCTGTACTTTTTTCCATTTTATCGTGGTATGGTCTGACTAGGTCAGAGACTAATTTGGTGGATAGATTAGGAAATAATTCATATTATCAGGTACAAAGGAGACAAGTAATTTAAAATATCAAAATCCTCGGAAGAATGTTTAATGGAAAAAGCACTGCTGCTGTGCACTGGAAAAAGAGGTTTCCTGGGCTTTTTTCAAAGCTTCATCCTTAGGGCCACCTCGATTGAGTGAAAGCAAAATGCCAGGAGTTTTTCATGTTAGAGTCCAAGGTTGCTGTTTAAAAAGGAAAATAGAACAAAATCACCAAATGAGAATTATGCCACTGCTATAAAAAATATTGCCTATAAATACAGTTCAAGCAGATCCTGTAAACAGAATAAAGAATAAAACTCAGAACAGGAAAGGCCCCACATTTTAGGAGGCAAAAACAAGCCCTTCAGCTTACCAGGATCTTAGAAGTCATCAATGTCTCAATAAGAAAGTGCAATCAAAAGAGCTACAGAAAGCTTTGTTAATTGTTTTAGGTCGCAAGCCTGCAAACAAGGATTGGAATTAGAAAATGCCTGAGTAATTTAATTGGTTAGACTAGTGCCTTTCTGCCAGCTGGCCTGGCAGGATACAGAATTTTATGGAGCAGCTTGCCATGCCATTTGCAGGATTGTTCTCTACAGATGTCAACACCTTAGGTGACATCAATGTAGGAGCTTAGAAAATGTGTAACATATATGCAGAATATCTGACTGTAAAGGAATCTGAAAGAAACCTAAAAGTTTTTGGAATGATCATACTTCCCAAAAGAGGGACATAGGCATGCCTCCACTCTGATAGAGAACTCTTGGTAGCCTGTCAGTCCACACAATGTAGGGTTTGTTATGATTTTACTAGGAAATATAATGGTTTTGCAGAGAGGGATAACACTTCTGGTCCAGAGGATATACCTCTTCCCTGAATTCAGATTTCTGAGCGTAATGTGAGCACAACTTGCTCAGTTGGAGCTGCCCTTCCTCTCAGAGTTAGAGATTCTTTTTGTGGACTCCCAGGTGGAAGTAGAGGAATTTCAGTCATTACATAAATCTCCTTGAAGCAACTGAAAAACCCCAGGTAATTTCCTCACTAACTGTTCCCTATCTCTAACAATTGTCCATAGCTTAAACACTCCACTGCTTATTTTCTGTCTAAAATTGCTTTTGTATCCAAGGAGATAGAAAGGCTGTGTCCAGATTTCTGTTTTGGTTTAGAGCAGCGATGCACATGCCCTGGTTGTTCCTATTCCCTAGTGCTCCAGGTACATGGCAAACACACTACAGCGCATTTGAGAACTACCCAAATCAGAGACACATTAAGCATATATATTGTATAAAATGCCCTGTTCAGGGGACTTGACTAAGGTCAGCGTGAGGTAAAACCCCCAAATTACTTCTGATGAGGGGGCATCAGTACCAGCTTCTTTGATTTATGTGTATATCCTTTTTATACCAAGGAATTTCATGATGTATGTAGACACAGTCAGAACAGATCTGTGCAGTTCACGTGGAACGTCAACATTGGGTTTCACTAATCATACACTGGTAGAAAAATAGATTTCTGAGATCAGATACTCCTATGCCTTGTTCTAGGAGACTACACTTTCCTGATATTATTAATAGCTAAATTAAAGGACAATTGGTAATTATTTGGATAAAATCCATACCTGTATAACTGAAGTTGACTTCTGAGTGTTGTGCAATAGGACTGACAATAGCTTTTTCTTTAACAAACATCTAAACCTTGTACTGTAGCTCACTACAATGCATCTTGTTAATTAGTATGAGAAGAAAAAAAAATCACAGTGTAACATCACTAGCCTGAAGTATGAGGGGGTTTTAGGGGCTTTAAAATAGAAGATTAATTGAAAACATGAAATATCTTGAGATCCTGATATTTACTTTCCTGGTTCTGAGCCACTGGGGTCCATTTACTTCACAGTTACTATCTTTTCTCTAATATTATGTGGTTTAAAATTGTATTTTTCTTAAACAAAAAAAAAAAAGTTGGTTGTGCTTTCCAAAAAATGCTAATGAAAAGGCCAGAATCCTGGCAACACTGGAGCAAGCTTAGCAGTATCGTAATGTCTCAGGGCCTCAGACTGGAGTCTGTCCAGTGCCATGACCTCATATCCTAGCTATAGCAATGTATGGTACGCAAAAATTCCTGAAGTAAAGAGCAGCATTTGCAGTAGGCATGAGCAAGGAGACCTGTTTGAAAGGCAGGTAGTGATCACACAGCTATCCTGTGCAGATATCTCAGGATAAAGAATCAGTTCTACCTTAGAGTAATATTTATTACCATCCAGCCACTGATATATGAAACCTTCTGCCACATCTTTCCTATACAAAGGTTCAAGCAGAATTATCCTGGCCATCTTCAAACCCACAGAGGTGCCTGCAGGACACAGGTGAAGATACTGGTGCCATTTGTGTTGATAGAGTGGTGAAGGCTGCCTGACTACCACAAAAGACTCCATTAAGCCCATTTACTCTCCAGTGCACTTGAATTAGGCCTAAGTGCTGGATGGCTTGTCAGTGAGTGAACCCAGCCTGCCCAGTGACCCTCACTGTTAGAGTGATGGGAGGCAGCTGACACCTCATCAGTGAGCTCTCAGAGCTGGGGTTTGGAGAGGCAGATCACTTGCCCATTATATCCCACTTCTGCAGTTTCACTAGGAATCTGGATGGCCAGGGAGAGTAGTCTGCACAGCTGAGGGAAGTTAGAGAATTCACACCCTGGAGGAAACACCTTCCCTTTTCCATAGAAATGTGTTTGGGAAAAGGGTACTGCCCTTTTAGGAGAAGAAAGTGAACGAGGTGTGGTAAGTAGTTAATTTTGAGTTATCTCTCTATAGATATGTGCTATAGGCAGGTTTTGTTTTAACTAGAAGAGTTGTGTTCCCCCTGAAGTTGAACTATGATTTTGTTCAACCACAAAATAGGAGCAAAAAGTATCACTTCAGGTTTGAGGGTTTTAAAACCCTGAAATTACCTGAAATAACCATGGTAACAAGCTCTGAAGTAATGGCAGTTGCTCATATTACCATAGAAACAGGACTTAAGAAGTGGAAATTACCTATAATTTATCTCAGTTGCTTAGAGTGACAATAATATAACATGTATTTTGTGAAAAATACATACGTTTTGCCTACAGTAACTGTCAAGAAGTTACTAAAAATTATTTAAACATATTCAAAAGTGTTTTTATTATTTTGTTGCCATGGTTATATTTTGTTATTAGTCCACAAAAGAGTGGCATGCAAAAAAGAATGAAGAATTGTAATAAACTCTAAAATTCATAGGTGATATAACCTGTGATATAGCAAAAACAAACGATAAAGTCAGATTATGTTACTCTTGAATAGGCCAAAAATGTTTGTTGTAATACTTGATAAATAGTTTCATAGTTGAGCAGCTGTGTGTTTGTGCTCTGTACCTGCTGAAATGGCAGTAGGTGCAGCAGAGCACAGGCTGATGGCACAAGTCACAAATGGGCACAGGCCCTTTCCTTGGCTGGTGGACAGCTGTGGGTAGAGCAGGGAAGTAAGTGCAGCGTTAGTGAAGCCAGAGAAGTGAAAATGCAGCACAAAGCCCCTGCTTTGGGTAAGATCAGGCATCTCCTTGTTCCTGTGGGTTTTTTGAGACCTAGTTGGTAAAAACTGAAAGGGAAGATGTAGCAATTCATCTGTCAGTTTGAAGTTGTGAGCTACCGCATTCTCATCTGTTTGTGATGATGTAAGATGCTAAGACCTTAAAAGCCACAGTTGATTTGACATTAAGCTGATTTGGAAAACTGGAAGACCAGTTTTGACTTGTTGATCTGTTCCATCTCTCTCACCTGCCTCAGAGTATAGATTCATGCTTCTTGGTCATCTAATGTGCTCCAGCCAAGTTCCTAGAGTTGTGTGCACTGGGTTAGGTGTTCTGCATGGTTGGGAAGGTTTAAATCAGAAACTTTCTTTCTGAAAGATCAGAAATTTTCTTTCTGAGATTTTATGCAAATGGATTAGTAATTTCACTAATGAGTCTTTACTTTCATTCTTTCATTTACATCAGGGACAGTATGATCTGCTATTTATATCAGAAGAGGATGAATTTGGCATTATCCTTTGTTGGCTGAAGTGACAGCAAGCTGAGTATGTGCATATCTGGCAAGGCTGGATAGCAATAGAGCAGCTGGGCAGAGGTCACTGTGAACAGCAAAGAGGGAGGACCCCTGTGTACATGCATGCTAGTAAAATGATGGGGGTTTAGCTCTAAATATTGATTAATTACTTCTCCATTAGCACAGCAGAGCCCTAACATACAGGGAAACTCTTAACTGAAAGAGTTGAACATAGCTAATGGCACAGGGCTGCTGCAACAGTCTCTGTAACAGCAGGGGTTGAGGCAAGGTAGTGAATGAAAAAGCCAGCTCTTGTTGTGCAGTATGTAAGGAGAAGGTTTGGTGGAGACTGTGTCATGCATGAGGTCTCTATGGTAGGGACAGTAATTCTTTAAAAAGCAAACAAATCACAACCCCTTTTCTGCTGGGCCCCCTTCCCCACCCACTCCAAAACAATGCAAAACAAAAAGCCCCAGCCACCAAAGAGGGAACACCTGACCCCATTATTTAATGTCATCAGTCATCAAACAAGCATTTATGGTCATGAGCATACTACAAGGTGTTTCTCATTAACTATGCTATAACTGAAAACTGATTACTGATAATTAATGCTATAGAAATCTCAGTATGAATAGCTAGTTAGAAGAGCAAGACTTCTCTCTTCCCATTAATGTCTACAGAGTTGGGGTTAGGTTTAATTGAATTCCTAAGGAAAGGGTCATTAGCAATTATTCAAACTCTTTAAACACATTTAATTGATGCCATTAAACAACTATATGGCAGCAGAAAAAAATAGTGACCAAACCACATTTTCATGTTAGAATGAAAGATTCTGCTTTGATAATTCCTCCAGCCTTTTAAAAACTGCTTGTATTTAAGTAGTAATGAAAAAATATAAACTGGCACATATTTCATTGCAGAGGAAATAAATAAAGCTAAGTCTGAGGAGGCTTGTGTTTAATAATGAAATGCACAACATTTTTCTGTAGTGAATTAGCCATTTGTCTTACTAATGCAAAGCCTCAAGAGTGCTAGAGGCACAGTGGACAAATTCAGTGGTTGTGCTTGTGTGACCTTTAGGACCTTGCTAAAAATTCTGCATGGACAGAAAAAGGTCTGGTTTCAGAGTCCCTCCTTGTGTGTCAGTGAATGTGATCCTGAAGTTGCAGACATACCTTGCTTCCCCCTGCATCTTTAGCATACCAGTCAAAGAGCAAAATATTACTTTGGGCTGGAAGAAAATGAATAAGGCACCATGAGGTTTTGTTGTAAGGTGATTTTTTATATGGTTTCTGTAGGAGAGAAATCCATGGTAGCACTTCCCCTAATTCATAGTCCCTCCTCTGTGTGTTTAGCTGGGTTTGTTTTGTAGTAGGGCTTGTCTTTGCATAAAAGGTTGACTAAGGAAGGGAATGTCTACTGGGCTTCAAGATATGAACCCTCAGAAAATTTTTTTTCTTCCAAAAGTGAATACTTCAATTAACTAATTTCTTTTTCATTAACACAAACCGTATTGATCAAATCACTTTTGAAAAAGGCATTAATATTCAAAGCCTCCTTAGACAAGAAAGCTGAAGTGATATTAATATTTTCATTTATATAACATCAGTTAAATTATCAGCTCCATCAGGCTTTCCAGAAATCCAAGTGTACTGTTCATTTTTCCTGGCAGTAACACTTCATATTTTACTTCATTAAGAGCATATGAATTCAGTCTTATGGATCCTGCCTACCTGATTTTCGTAGAAAGAGAATTTCTGCCCAGATGTCTATCCTTGTCTTTCTCTGCTGCATCTGGGTCAGCTTTAGAGGTTACCTTTTGATTTCAATTAACATGTTAATTCAGCAAGAGTATATTTTTAGGATGGAAATGTAGCTATTATGGTGTCTTTGCCACAGCTGGTGAGAATACAGTGTTCTGGAGTCCAGGTACAGTTTGGATGGTGGAATTGTTAATGTTTCAAATGTTCAGGCTGGGAAACAATCAAGCTTTCACCTATACAGCCTTTTTTGACAGTGTATGAAGTTGAATTACTGAGAGTTGTGAGTTTTGAGAACTCTGAGAATTACTGTTGGGTATAAGGAGTCTCTTACTTGTGTGAGGTTGCTGACATTACAGGGAATAATTGCATGACCATGGGTAAAAGATACTCCTCTGCCTTCCATCCTTGAGTGGTGCATTCTGTAGTACGGCTGCAGGATTTCTGGATGCTCTTGGTCTGGGAATAGCGTGTAAGATCCATTATATCTGCATGTTTGTAATAAAGAAACTTCCTGTTAAGTTAATAAAATGTCTTGTGGCACACTAGGAAACATTTTCAAATATTTGTGTTCTCTAGCCATATGTTGCAGTAATACAGCATCACCATTGTGTCAAGCTGTAAGCTCTGTACTGAACTTGTACGGCCTCAGGATTGGTATCTATGGCGCTTGTTTAACTTCTTTTAAAAAGTTTAACTTTTTAAAGTTTAACTTTTAACTTTTTAATTTTTTTTACTTTTAACTTTTTAACTTCCATGAAATTTTTATTTACTTGATTTAGCTGGTTTTTTTTAAATGATCAGATGTCTATTCTAATTTTTTTTAAATTTTTATTATCTTTCCAAGGTACAGCCTTTTATATAAAAAGGATTAATGGACAGTTATTCTGAGTAGAATCAGAAATTTATGACTAATGAATTGTTGTAGTGTAAAGAAGAGGCCTTGGCAATTGAAGATGCAGGAGGTGACATGGAAGGGCACTGGCAGGGTAGTAATAAGTGATGTGGCTTGGCTAAGAAGACCCAGCAGATATTAACAACTTGCCAATCATTGCTGGAACAACCACAGAGCTGAAGCTAGAGAAAACTGGCTTCAGAGGTAAAAAAAGAGAATAAAGAAGTAGTATCTTACATATGTAAAAGGCATTATAAATACTAAACTTAGAGGTGGTATGGAGATGCAGACTGATGAAGGAGGGATGACAGAGTAAATCTGTGTTACCAGGTATATTAAAAGGAATTGAAATGGAGTGACAAAGAAGAAACTCATGAAACATTATATTCTTCCAGATGCTTATAGCTTGCTGCAATACCTTTCTCCTTGCTTCTACAAAACCCACAATTAAACCACCAACTTTAAGACTCAGAGGAGCAGTGTAGGGTTAACATAACACCAAGGAATGGGGTACAGACTGAGTCATCTGTGCAAAATATTGAGTGCTACAACTATTATTGATGCTTTTTCAATATTCTAATGATATTATTGTCTTTTCCTTTTTTGTAACAGCCAGTTCTGCACTGACAGCAGTCAGATTTAAAATTTCAGTTGTATAAATTCCTGGCTTTAAACATAGGATGTGTTTCTTCATTATTCATTAACAAGATTTTGAGCTCAACAAAATGTCCTTCCTCCTCTCAAAAGTTTGGGCAAAAGCTTAGTTTTTAAAACTGTGGACAGATTTTTCAAATACCTGCTTGTGCTTATGTCAAACTGTAGCAATCCAGAACCTCAGGTCCCCACTTATCCTCCTGAAAGCAGCTTGAGTCACTTAATTTCAAAATCTGCTGTCACCAAACTAGTTCTTCACTTAGGTGCCCTAAATGAGTGCAAATATGCCCTTTAGGAGGCACAAAGCTGCACAATGGGCACATTCATGAATCTCTGTGTGGAAAAATTTAAGTATTTAATCTGCAAGTATGTTTTTCATGTTATCTGATTGAAAAAGTATTTTATTGGGGCAAGAACTGAGTATTTGTTTGCATTATTTCTAGTGCTGCTGACTGATAGGAGCTATAAGCAAAATCACCGAGCAAACATGTTAGTCCAAATAAGGATGACTTTTGTTTGTTGGAAGGAAAAGACAAAGTGGCTACAACTTGTTAGTACTGTCTCAGAGATAATGATATCCATCTTTGTTAAAGAATAATCTCTTTAATAGTACTGTAATTAAAATTGAGTGAGTATTAAAATAATCCACCCTGCTTAAAATTCTATTAATGTACAAGTGATTAGGAGGATAATTAAGTAAACCAAAAGATTTTTCTATTGGCACTTTTGAGAAGCTCCTGTACTCTATGTTGTACAAATTTTCTTCTTGCAGGAGTCCAGGGAGAGATGAAAACAAGCTCTTTACAGATTAAGGAAATAGGAGGTTGACTAACCGCATTTGTCAGGTGCTGTGACCTGACTGGTACCCACAATGCCAAGCAGAATCCCAATGTTCAACACAGATTTTGAAACATTCTGATCCTTTGGCCACTTCCTCCGTCAAAGTAACTGCCAGAAGATCATGGTCTGTCAAAATTCTTGAACTGATACTTGAGTTTCTAAGAGTAAGCTTTAGAAAAACTTAAATGAAGCCTGGACTCATTTCTGAGCCAGCCATCAGCATCCATGTCCTGGGGGTTCTCAGTACAAGAATATTTTACATGGACAGAGGGACCAGTGCAGAGCTGCTGATCCTGTACCGCTAGAAACTGAGGGCCTGTGTGCAAGAAACAATAGTGACACCGGAGCAGAACAATTGAAATTAGACTGATGGAAAGCTCATATTAATGGGAAAGGGGTAAAGGGAATACAGGAGGATGAGAACTGAAAACAAAACAAGAACTTAAAATATGAAGAACTAGACCCATTGTTATATACATTGGTATAGAGTCAGTACAGCTGTTCTGGCAATTATTCTAATTCAAATTTAAAATTCGGGTTGTCATAAAGTAGTGTGTCTCAGAGGGATATCTCTTTCNCACAGCCTGGGTGGTGGAAACCAGAACAGCATAACATGGAATAACCTCAAATATTTTCTCTCTTCTGAGCTTTTTACTGGCTCTACCAGAATCTTGCTGAAAACAGGTATCTCACTAGCTGGTATTTCCAGCAGGGTCTGGAGATAGAATCATAGAATCTTTTAGGTTGGAAATTACTTATAAGGTCATAGTTCAACCATAAACCAAACACGGCTAAGCCCAGCAGTAAACCATGTCCCAAAATGCCACACCTGCATTTCTTTTAAATAACTCCAGGAAAGATGACCACATTCCTGGGCAGCCTGTCCATATAATTGACAACCATTTTGGTAAAGAAGTTTTTCCTTAATATCTAAATTGCTCCTGGAACAATTTGAGGCCATTTACCCTAGTCTTATTGCTTGTTACTTGGAAGAAGAGGCTGACATCTACCACCTACATCCTTTCAGGTAGTTGTAGAAAGCAGCTTGGGGTCTTCCACAAACAGACTGGGGCAGGCACACTTGATCCCTTTGTTCATGTCACTGGTAAAAACATTAAACAAAACTGGCCCCAANAGGAGGCACAAAGCTGCACAATGGGCACATTCATGAATCTCTGTGTGGAAAAATTTAAGTATTTAATCTGCAAGTATGTTTTTCATGTTATCTGGTTGAAAAAGTATTTTATTGGGGCAAGAACTGAGTATTTGTTTGCATTATTTCTAGTGCTGCTGACTGATAGGAGCTATAAGCAAAATCACCGAGCAAACATGTTAGTCCAAATAAGGATGACTTTTGTTTGTTGGAAGGAAAAGACAAAGTGGCTACAACTTGTTAGTACTGTCTCAGAGATAATGATATCCATCTTTGTTAAAGAATAATCTCTTTAAAATTGAGTGGGTATTAAAATAATCCACCCTGCTTAAAATTCTATTAATGTACAAGCGATTAGGAGGATAATTAAGTAAACCAAAAGATTTTTCTATTGGCACTTTTGAGAAGCTCCTGTACTCTATGTTGTACAAATTTTCTTCTTGCAGGAGTCCAGGGAGAGATGAAAACAAGCTCTTTACAGATTAAGGAAATAGGAGGTTGACTAACCGCATTTGTCAGGTGCTGTGACCTGACTGGTACCCACAGTGCCAAGCAGAATCCCAATGTTCAACACAGATTTTGAAACATTCTGATCCTTTGGCCACTTCCTCCGTCAAAGTAACCGCCAGAAGATCATGGTCTGTCAAAATCCTTGAACTGATACTTGAGTTTCTAAGAGTAAGCTTTAGAAAAACTTAAATGAAGCCTGGACTCATTTCTGAGCCAGCCATCAGCATCCATGTCCTGGGGGTTCTCAGTACAAGAATATTTTACATGGACAGAGGGACCAGTGCAGAGCTGCTGATCCTGTACCACTAGAAACTGAGGGCCTGTGTGCAAGAAACAATAGTGACACCGGAGCAGAACAATTGAAATTAGACTGATGGAAAGCTCATATTAATGGGAAAGGGGTAAAGGGAATACAGGAGGATGAGAACTGAAAACAAAACAAGAACTTAAAATATGAAGAACTAGACCCATTGTTATATACATTGGTATAGAGTCAGTACAGCTGTTCTGGCAATTATTCTAATTCAAATTTAAAATTCGGGTTGTCATAAAGTAGTGTGTCTCAGAGGGATATCTCTTTCTTGCTTCAGTTTGATCTTCTCATTTAGCATCATTTGCCTTGCAAATAAGAAAAAACATCTGGAGGAGGGTTAAAATAGGAGGAAGGAGAAGAGGAAACCTACTCTCTGAACAGATTCTTGCTTCAGTAATAAAGCTTCTTTTCAGACTAGCAGCAAATGTGGTACAGATGGATACAAAGTAGAATTGTAAAGCTCTGTGGCCTTTGTGAAAGGCAGGATAGATGTTTGAATACTTGCTATAACCTTTTTCACTCATACTCTCTAAAGAGATATTGAGAAGAGGAAAGTTCCTCTTGAACAAAAAAAGCTGTCTGCAAGGGATGCTTTCACTTACACTTACATATATATATATATATAATATATATTCCACAGCCTGGGTGGTGGAAACCAGAACAGCATAACATGGAATAACCTCAAATATTTTCTCTCTTCTGAGCTTTTTACTGGCTCTACCAGAATCTTGCTGAAAACAGGTATCTCACTAGCTGGTATTTCCAGCAGGGTCTGGAGATAGAATCATAGAATCTTTTAGGTTGGAAATTACTTATAAGGTCATAGTTCAACCATAAACCAAACACGGCCAAGCCCAGCAGTAAACCATGTCCCAAAATGCCACACCTGCATTTCTTTTAAATAACTCCAGGAAAGATGACCACATTCCTGGGCAGCCTGTCCATATAATTGACAACCATTTTGGTAAAGAAGTTTTTCCTTAATATCTAAATTGCTCCTGGAACAATTTGAGGCCATTTACCCTAGTCTTATTGCTTGTTACTTGGAAGAAGAGGCTGACATCTACCACCTACATCCTTTCAGGTAGTTGTAGAAAGCAGCTTGGGGTCTTCCACAAACAGACTGGGGCAGGCACACTTGATCCCTTTGTTCATGTCACTGGTAAAAACATTAAACAAAACTGGCCCCAATACTGAGACCTGGGTAGCACCACTGGTAGGAAACAGCTAACACTAACAAAACCACACACACAGAAGAAAGCCCAACAAACAACCAGCAGCAAACAAGCCATCAAACCTCATGAACACCACTTTTTGTGGCTAATATGAAGCGTTGGCTTTTTTTTACTAGAACCTCTGCCTCTGCATAAAGCTGTAGATAAACCAAAGCCCTTGAAATTACACCAAAATACAATTGTGTCAGTATTTTCAGTGCCACATTGTAACACCAGGTGAAATTGCCTTAGAAGCCAAAAAGCAACACAAAACAGCAGACTTAAAAATGTAGTGTACTGACCTCTCATGTGGCTAAAAGTTAATTCTTTTGTAAGTGAGTTAGTTCAATAGGACAAATAGTCATTATGGATTATTTAATTATCCATTTTCCCCCCTAACTTTAAACATGGAAAAGAAAAAAATGTTTGTCACATATTGCAGACCATGACATTGAAGGGATGGAAGCAGATCTCCTGTGAGGAAAAGCTGAAAGACCTGGTAATATGGAGCTTGGAGAAGAGAAGGCACAGGAGGATCTGGTGAAAGTATAGAAATACCTGATGGGAAGGTGCAAAGAATATGGAGCCAGGTTGTTTTCAGTGATGTCTGGTGACAGGGTGGGAGGCAATGGGCACCAACTGAACCACACAGGAAGCAGTTTCTAGGTCAGGAAACACTTTTTTTACTCTGAGAGTGACTAAGCCCTGGCACAGGTTGTTTAGTGAAGTTGTGGTGTCTCCATTCCTGGAGATGTTCAAAATTTGTCTGGTTCTGGGCAGCCTGCTCTAGGTGACCTGGCTTGAGCAGTGAGGTTGGACCAGATGACCTCCAGAGATCCCTTCCAACCTCACTACCCTTCTGTGGTTCTCCTGTACTTAACATGTTTTAGATTGCCTTGGAGAACAGGACATTCAGGTAGAAAATACATTTCTTCCAGTTGCGGCTCCTCAGTGCAGGTCTGCTCAAGGATAAAAGCATTGGTTTGCCAGGAAGCAGCAGTGTCTCATTGGGCATCTCTTCTAATCCCTGGTTAGGTGTGAACTCTGAAGTTCCTACTAGCTTGTTTGCATCTGATTTCTTACCAAAGCAAATTTTCCTCTAACAAGAGAAAAAAGGGGAAGTGAAGGTACAAAAATGGCAGACTAGAAGTAGTGGGGATTTCTTCTTTAAACAAACGCAGTTTTGGGGTATTTTTCAGTACCAAAGCATTAGAGCTCTTGATGAAAAGGTGGAAAAATATGAAATTGTTGAAAGATTGCTTCCTCTGAAAATGTCAAGTGAACATATTTCTGTGGGATGTTTTGGAGATGGAAATTCTGCAGAGTATTTTAATTTTAAGACTGTGGCATTTGTGTGCGGGGGGGTGTGAGGTTTTGGTGGCTCCTTTGTGAGGTTTTTGGTATGCATTATCATGTTAGTGTAAGATGGTTCCTACTAGATTGGGGGCTATTGTCTGTAAAAAATAACAAGGTATCAGAAACTTCTGTCCCCTGAAAGGGAAATAGAATAAAAGTTTCTAGATATAAGCTCAGTGAAATGGTCTCTGGTCTAAATGTTTAGCATTATTTCCATTGGCACAGATGAAAATTGGGTTAGTGAGTAGGAAGCTTTCCTTGAGTCCCACTGTGGGAGAGCAACTTTAATATTTTTTTGTTGTTATACAACAGTGCCCTTCCAGCCACAGATCCTATAGCTTTGTGCTGCTGTTGCATCAACCTACTGGCTTATAATTTGGTGGTTAAATAAGTGCTGAAAAATAATTTCTGCCTCTGCATGGAAAGGTGTTCAATGTCATACACTTTCCCAAAAACTACTTTTCCCACCCAGAAGTAAAATATCAGCCTGAGTAGCTCCTTTGACCCCACTCTATTTTCTGTGAAAATAGACAAAGCAGAGGAAGTTCTGCTGGACACTATCAGCTTAAGTCAAAAGGACAAATTTAACTTAAAGGAGTTGATCCAGCTCTCTCTTCACTTTGGAAGCAGAACCTGAACTTTAAATATCTGCGACAAAATCCCTCCTTGGATCCATTTTGAGGGCTTTAAAATAATTTCACTCTTCCCATTGTAAAGTGCCTCTACCACTGCTCCTGATGCCTCCATTTTTCGCTCTTATCTTCCAGTGATGGGCAGTATTTAAGCTATTCTGAACTACAGCAAGTCATATCCCATTGACAGGCTGATTCCAAAGGTGGTGGCAGGTCTGGGACGGACCCTGAGGTTGCCAGAAACCAACATCAGTTGTTGTTAAATGGTCTCTTTGCCATCCTTGCTTTTTCAGACCTTGATTTGACCAGAGCTTGACTTACTCTTAAAGGGGTGATTCATTGCTGGTATCCCCATATGTCCATAGTCATTCTCTCAGCTGACTTTTCACACAGCAGATGGTTTACTTAGTTGTTGCATTCATACACCAGATTTTTTACTACCTTAATGTTGCACATTATCAGTGGAAATGTGCTAAGTGAGGATGATGATCTCTAGTGATAATTGTAATTGAACTTCTGTGACTCTTGCTGCAACTGTGGTATGTACCTAACTTCCAGATTATTCTGCCTTATGTTGTTTTCTGTCCCTGTTCTATTTCACCAGAAGTGTAGGGCTTAAAATCCAGATTTCTGACTACTATTTTCTGCCAGATCAAAATAAACAAGAACAAAATTATTTTGTTTGCTAACCCAAAAGAAAGCCCTATATAGAATTGAAGTAATAGGCATAAGAGTGCTGAAATTTTTGCTGTCTTATTAGCCACTCAATTTCTCATACTTTAGCTGTGAAAAATTTGGCATCAGACTGTCTCTGTTCCCTTTATTACATGGTAGGGAATATCACTTAGATCTCATGTTAACTATTTTGAAGAAGGGTATTTATGCTTACATTTAACTGCACCACAAATCTGTTACAATGAATACAAGCTGGAAATGTATTTAGGTGTGCTGTATCAGAATGTGTATTCTGTAATTTATTGTTTACTTTAAATTATTACTGCAATTGCAAAGTTTATAAGGTGTTGGATGTGTAAGTGCTAAAGCAAAGCATGCAAATTCAAAGCACTGATGACATCTTAAAAGAGCTCAGATCAGACAGCTCTCCTTGCCTTCACTATTCAGAAAATAACAATTTTTTGAACAGAGGTTCTCTTTCATGAGCTGCTTTCACCAGTGTAGGCTACAAGACAGGTATAGATTTAAAATATTACTTGAAACTCCTGTGGTGTTATAAAGTTCCGTCCCCCTGTTTTTACCCCAATCAGGTAGTGAAAATAAATATAGAATAATAGGTAA
>VXAX01002194.1:1509887-1554898 GCA_013399835.1 Leptocoma aspasia
TAGGTAATAAATATAGGTAATAAATATATAATATATAATAATAATAGGTAATAAATATATTACCTTTCACAACACTTAGTTTTGGTCTCAAGGAATCAGTCTGTTTAGATGTCATTTTGCCTGATAACAAAAATTATTTTAAATATTTTTACATTTTCAAAGAAAGTGTTTTCCTAAATTTCTTTATAAAAGGTCTAAGACTGGATATGTTTCCTCAAATTAATTAGTGAATTTCTGTGTATTAATATTTTCTGATGTTCCCTTGCAAAAAGCTGCTTGGTTGGCATTGTTCTTTACCTCATCTAAGAGAGCTGTATATGACTTGCCAGTGTGTCAGATTCAGGTCTGTATGTGCTTGCACATAAATTTATTAGCTGCTGTAAGTAGGTGTAGTTCTACTCATTATCATTATAGGGTAACCTCTTTAACCACTTTCCTGTTAATTTTTCCAATGCGAAAGTAATTTTTTTATAGAAGAGATATGTTAGCTACACAGTTACAGTTTCCTTCCAAATTGCAATATTTTAACTGATTTAGAATTACTTTGTTTAGTGTGTCTCTTTGGTACTGTGTATCATATTTAAAAACATAGTAAAATTGTAAATGTTCTGAGTGACTGAGTTACAGCAGAGCATTTTAAATTTTAATGAGGTGGAATTTGGCTTCACAGTGATAAAGATGGAAACCATCTGAAATTCAAACTAGGTTTAGCAGATAAGTGGGAGTCAACATGACAATAGACTGGAGCTGGTGGGGTCGAGTAGATGACTGAGGCCTTTCTGTCTCTCAGTTTTACAAGTTGATGAATTTCTATAAGTGTGCTCTGGAGGGTGAGGAGGGGATGTAAACTGGCAGAGATGAATCTATGAATATTTTACCTAGAATTTTGCTTACCCTTGTGCATCATGTCTGAAACAGAGACTGGCATCTCACGGTTTTTTCCTGCTCCCCATAAGAGACAAAAGCTGCTATCCTGTGCAGTGTTGGGTCTATTTCTTATGAAATTTGAGCCAGTAAGAAGGCAATAGGACTAGCAGGCATTAGGGACATTGCCCTACATATACAGGATAACTGAGTGCTTTAACGTGTATTCCCCCTGCTTATTGCACTTACTATGCAATAGTCTGTTATAAACGTTGGGATCAGAAGGAATAATGTAAGAAGACAGAGTTCCTTTATTTTGTTGCTTTGGGTGTTTGTTTGTTTATTTTTTTTTTCCTCTGGACCCTGAGGAAAAGGATGTAGGCCAATAATTAGGAGCATATAATCAGCCAAATATATCTGAGATCAGGTTCTTCTTGTACCCTGATCTATTTATTATTGTTTTATTTAGCATTTTCCCACCTGGCATCTAGATATTAGAGAACCATAATTGGAGCCTTCATCTTATGTCATCTAGAGAGCTGTTACTGATGACTTCTTGATACTTTTCTTTAAAGAAAATAGCAATCTACAGACCCAAACTATCTCAGTTGTAGAAGTATATGTCTAAAGTATAGGAAGTTTTCTTATGGACCATTTTCTAGGCTTGACCAATACTATTTGTATCCAGTAATAATGGCTACATTAAAAAAAATAATAATAAATGATCAGTATTTTATCCTGACAATTACTGTTACACATTCAGTACAAATTCTTAAGAAACTGTCTAATTTTGTGAACAATTCTTTCACTTAACATATTTATTAGTTCCTTAAATGCCTGTTGAAAGGTCTGCTTGAAAAAGGAAAGTTTTAAAACTCTAGCCAGTTTTAAACTGTGGTCAGAAGGTCTTTGGTTCTTAGATACTCGAACTCAAGTAGCCACAATTTATCATACCTCAATTGAAGTAGTTATGGGAGCTACCTTAATTCTATTTTTGTTTCTGTTTTGTTCTTTAGTGGTGGTTTTGGGGGGGAAATGTGTTCATTGTTTGGTGGGAGTTTTTTTTTATTTTTATTTTACTTTATCTACAGACCCGCATGACTAAGATCCATTACCTATCCTGTTTCTCTGCCTCTGGCACAGAATTTGTCTTTTGTGCTGTTCAGGTCAAGACAATCCTGAAATCTCATCTAATGAGTAGTCAATTTCATTTCTAATGGTAAAACTGAAGTCTTATAAATAAGTAGATATCATTTCATGATTCATCTTGAAAAACAATTAAACAGGAAGAATTTTGTGTAGTTTATAGTAAATTTAAACAGACTGGACATGTAATATCAATAAAAATATTCAATGTATTTCTGATTTTAAGTGTTTACAAAGGGCTGCTTTTTCAACTCAATGAGTTTGGGAAAACTGTTTGTTGGTTTTTAATGAAGAAATCTTTACAATGGAGGATTTTTGAGTCTAGCAAATGCAGACAATTCTTGTTTGGCCTGTGCTAGTAGTATGACTTTTAGTTTTTGAAAGTGCAAATTCTCTTGTAAATTTTTAGAGTTGCTTTATTACATTTGTGTAAACTTTTAGTGCATAAAGCACTACAGAAGGTGATTTTTTTCTCCTTAGGTGAAACTGGCCTAGTAGCAGTACTGTTTCCCAATAGGGGTTTTGTGCAACCATTTCTGTGAAATGTGTCGTAGTCTTCTTTCCATCCATATTGATGTCCACTTACAGTTTTCTCTCAACATGGAAGCTCTTTCAGGCAGCACTACCTTGCTGAAAAAGCCTAAAAATATATAGACAGGGCATTTATTTCTAAAATATCATTAGCTCAAACCTTGAATTTTCACTGTGGCTGCTTTGAAATGTTTGTCTTCTATTTCTGTGCTTACTGGTTGAATAGGTTCTAAACTCCTGATTCTTTCAGGTCATCAGTCTTTATTTCCAGAAAGTGGCAAATGCTACAGGCATAACATGCAGCAGCTATGATTGTTCTCCATGTTAGAGTAAATTTTGTGTCTTTTCAGTAAAATATGTGTTAAATTTTGTCTAGATATATCTGGCTGTTTATGTATAGTTGTAAATGTTGCTTTTATATAAATCCTGGTGCTTTATTCTTTAGACAACATTTTTCTTTTCTTCTCTCCTTGCCTCTCAGCCTCAGTTCTGGCAAGCAAAACCCAGTCTAAGGCAAGAGTGCCCGTAGTAGCATGTTCTGTTTTTGGCTACCTGCCTTGGAGCTCCACACTACAAGAAAGGAAGACCTGAAGAGCTTTTTATAGAAAGCTGCTAGGGCTAAAACATTGGTAAATAGAGGTGAAAGATGAATGGCATAATGAAATTTTTTTTCACCACTGCCTCCTTAATGAGTTTTGGTTGTCTATAGAAATAAGAAAATTAGTCTGCTGCCATTGGCATAATTAATCATAGAAGATTGCTAATAATGATGTAAAGGGTCATTGCTAGCAGGAAAAGCAGTCTGTATCAATTAAGAAATTGCCTAATTGAATTCTCATAGTCGTAGAGAGAATCTAAAGAACTGACTAGATGGAAAAGGTTGTGTGTTTGGTTTGTCAAGTGTCCAATGCTTGTACTGAGAGGTATCAACAGATGTAGCTTGTGGCAAGTTCTGTTGAAGTATTTAATTTGAACTGAAAATAAAAACATTTGCTGTGCTTTTGCTTAAAATACACTGAAATTATAGCACTGTGCTCTCTTCTTATGAGAGTAAAATGAAATCTATGATTAACATGTGTAGATTGAATTCTTTATACAGGAAAAACTTATCCCCTACCCCTTTCTTCCTTGTCCTTTCCCCTAGAGAACAGACCACCTTTTTCTATGATTATGAATAAATTTTGCAAAATTGCCCCTGAATTGGCGTCCTCTAATACAGGATACTACTTTTCATTATTGTTGTTTTGTAACCTTGTATCTGGAGAGATGTCTCTGCATGGGGTTAAAAAAAAAGTCTGTAGAGAGTGACTGAGAATAAAACGGAACATTATTTAGGTAACCAGGCACTGAAGAGCAGCATTTGTGGCATTTCCAAACCCCAAACCATGCTGGAGCCCATTCCTTGAATCAGAAAACCTTTGCACATCCCCACACATATCCCTTCCTATCACTTTCTTTCTTCTGTTAATATGCTTTCAGATCAAGGCCTGCTTTCTGTTATTTTCTTGGTAAAACCACAGGTATGATCTTGTGTCTTCTGTATCTCTCCAAAGCCCTTTCCCAATTCAAAAATTAATCCATGAAACATTTTAAGATTTCCTCAGGGCATGCTGCTAAAGCCAATCACCCTCTCTCTGCAAGAGAATGTGGCTGAGCTTGTTTTCATGGGGAGAAGGAGGAGATTTGGGACATATCCCTATGTACAGTTTTATGAAAAACTGGTTTGTTGGTGCTCATAACTAAAATTTCCTTTAAAAATTAGGTAACACAAGGTGCAGTAGCAAGTTTAAAGCAGGAGAGACACCTGAATTTCATTCAACTAACAAGCAGCTTGTGCTAACCAGTGAAGGAAATTTTGTAGTCTGTCCTTCTGATCTCATTAGGAAACTAATTTTTGAGAACATTCTGGAAGGAATTTGTTGCATATATAGTAGGAATGAGGCTTCCTTACTTGCTCATTAAGAGTTAATTTTGGATTCAGCTGCAGCACTCTGTTATTTCTCCCTTCTGTAAGGAGTTACCTTGTTTCTGCAATCCAAGAAGGTAGGAAAATATGTTGTTGCCAATCACGTTACTTGCTTATTATTTCTGTAGGACTTAATCAGGGAGCTGGTGGCATTAAAAAAACCCAAAACCAAAAAAAATCCCCCAAAAATCCAACCAAGGTAGAAGTAGAATCTAGGGGCGTGGACTATTAATTTCTTGTGTGCATTTTACATTCCCATGGCATGATATCTGGGGCACAGGACATGTGCTTGGCAAGCTTGACTGTTCCCTCAGCAGAGAAGAAGGAATAGGGAAGATAAATCTTTTACATGCAAAAAGCCATGAACTTTTCTTTAGGCTAGCACAATTTTATTTGCTAAATTGTCACGTTTGAAGGAAGACAGAGCCCTGAGATGGAGTGACTAGAGACTCTGTACAGGTTTAATTACCCCTCTAAGCATAAAAATATTAAGCATACCTGAATACTGATAAGTGCAAATAATTTGGTCAACAAAAATGTCTATAGGAGACTTGTTTCCTGCAGGATAAACAGTTTCATCAGGGTTCTCATGTATTTATACTGCCCACCAGGAAGAGACAAGTACTTTGGTATTTGGCTTTTGGGGGGGAGGGGAAGGGGTGGACTTGGATTTGTTTTGTTTTTTGGCAACAATTTTCTTTCCTTTTGGGTGGGGCTTTGTCTCTACTATTGTGCCTCAAAGCAGCTGGGAGACAAAAGTGCCTCTGTAGTTTGAGATCAGGACCAGTGGGTACTCCTAAGTCTTCCAAGATGTCTACTGCAGGACTGAGGCTCTCTCTGATAGCCTCCTCTGGTACAAATCCTTGGAAGTGCATGGCAGTAAACAGTTCAATGGCAATAAAAGGCATATTCCATACTTGGGTAGGAAGGATAATTACAGATATTTTAAGAACTGAATGTTTCAGAGTAGTGACTCATCCCATGGTTCTTCTGCACAACAGGTATATTTTTCTGTTGCAGCTATCTTGCAACCAGGATGTTATAATTCTGTTTATAGTTGTGCATGTCTATCCCCTGTACAGCTTAGCCTGCCTTAGCAGTGTGTAAATACTGCTGAGTAAATAACAAATGAAAGGGGAGCCTGGAAAAGACACTGTTCTATTAGTCATTAAAAAGCTCAGACACCTGGGATAAATTTTTCATGAATCTATTTTCTGAAAGACTTTCAGTGAAGGGTGAATGTCAGTCATCTAGCATGCTGATTTGATAATGGTTTGGATCTATTTCAGATACCTGTCTGCAAATCAGACTCGAAAAGTTGAATTTGGAAGGAAGGGGAAATGAATTATTTCAGAATGTTTATGAATACTTCTAGTTATTGAACCTCTCTAACTAAAATCAGTCTCTTCTGTTAACAATATGACGACTCTCCTCCACCCTACCCCAGTCCACACCCACAGACATATCAGAGGTGAAAAGGGAATCAACGAAATATTTTGATCTTTCTGCAAGGATTTTGTCGCTAAAAAAAAATTGGTACCAAAAAAAGGTGACAGCATGTGTATGTATCTGTTCTCCCCTCTTCTTTTACAGTCCTAATTGCTCTGAACATACACCACAAGACCAAAAATCCTAGAATGGTTTGGGTTGGAATGGACTATAAAGATCATCTTGCTCCAACCCTCCTTCCTTGGCAGGAACACCTCCCACTAGATCAGGTTGCTCAGAGCCCCATCCAACCTGGCCTTGAGCACTTTCAGAGATGTGGCATCCACAGCTTTGCTGGGCAATGTGTTCCAGTGCCTCATCACCCTCACAGAATTTCTTGCTAGTATCTAATCTAAACCTACCTACCTTCAGCTTAAGGCCATCCCCCCTTGTCCTATCACTACATGCCCTCGTGAGAAGTCCCTCTCCAGGTTTCTTGTAGGCTCTTTCAAGTACTGGAAGGCTGCTCTAAGGTTTCCCCTGGGAGCTTTCTCTGGTGAGGTCTCAAAGGGCAGAGTCCCCTCCTTCACCCTGCTGGCCATGCTGCTCTTGGTGCATCCCAGGACACAGCTGTCTTTCTGGGCTCTGAGCACACACTGTCAGCTCGTGCTGAGGTTCTCATCCACCAACACCTCCAAGTCCTTGTCCTCAGGGCTGCTCTTTTTACATCCTCTGCCCAGCCTCTACTTAGGCCCCACACTTAACATTGTGGATTTATCTTTTTTTTCAATGTAACCTTTGCAGCTTTGTTTAGTATCCAGTTACAAACTCAGGTAGCTGTACTCCTATCTGAGATTAGTTGAATCTGTCTATATTTTCTTATTGTGGATTTTTCTTTTTCTGAGTTTTGGAACAAAACTGAGGCCCCTGAGCAAAGTGGTCTGTGAGGAGAGGCTTGCTGCTCTCAAAGAAATCATTTGATAAATGGAGTGATAGAAGGCTTCAGGGGAGTGCTCTGTCAATTTCAAGAGGAATAAAGTGTGTTTAATTAAAGTAATCTCTGTTTAGATTAAAATAAATCATTTGGTGCCAAGGGTGGGTTTTTTTAATGGCTATAGGATGCCATTCAAAGGAGATGCAGGAAGCTGATATAGTACTTAAAACTCCATTTCCTCAACTCATGATCGATCACTTAGATGATGCACTCTGCCAAGAAAATGTTTATTAAACAATATTCCACAGCACACCAGTAATTGGTAGGAGATGTGGCACTGAGGAAAGAGCAACAATTCTGGAACAGAGAAGTTCAAGGGACAGAGACTTTGCAATGCATCAGAGGATTGACTATTTTGAAGTGACAACCCATGGACTGTAGGCTGCCAAGTCCTGTCAGCACTGTAATAGTTGCCAAGAGAACTGTCCTGCAGTTAGACAGCTTCAAAATATTAGGTCTGCAGATAAAATTTAGGAGTATAACTGCTCTTCATTAGCTTGGAAAAAATTAATGATCCTGCCTCCAGTTGTGAAGGAAGTTTTATTGGTTCTTCAGTATCTCATTTTTAATTTCTTTTCTTCTCTGCTTTTTGGCATTTTTTCTTGTCTTTTTTTTTTTTTTTTTTTTTTTTTTGCCAGTTACTTGGCCCAAATTTATTTTGGTATCCCAAATTATTTTGTGTCTTGTGCTGCACAGCAGAACCTAGAACTATCTGAGCCCTGCAGTGGTGGGAGCACCTGCTGTCTGAGCTTTCTCCCAGGTACAGCTGAACATTCCCCATGGTGAAATGCAGTGGGGAAACAGCCAAACAGTTCTTCAGAATTGATGAGGTGATATGTGATGCTGGGGATCAGGGAGAGTAGAACAATTTTTAACAGAAGCAAGCTTTGAAGGACAGAGTTCTCCTGGAAAAGATGTTGGTGCATGCCTTCATGCTATGTAATGAGGAGCAAAAACTTAAATTTCTACAGATATACGCAACTTGGAGTAAGGCATCTTGGCTTTCCACATTCAAGGAAACAAAAGAAAGGAGGATAGTCGTAATAATATGCCTTATCAGGAAGATACGGCTTTTTGGTTTTGTGACTAGGTGTCTCCTTTCTTCTCCTTGACACTAGGTTAGAGTTAATTCATTGATCTTTGTGACATATATATCCTGAAATGGCTCGTTGAGCTGGTGAACTAAAGGTTTTTTTCATCCAGGTAATGTCATTGATAAGGCTGGCTCCTGTACAGTTCTACACTGCTTCTGTGAAATAAACACGGAGCTGCTGCTGCTTGCTGTGCACTAGACAGAACTTCTAGGACAGGTATCTTTTTGTCAAGGTTCCACAGCTCTCCTTGGCTTCATTCGGCACCGAAGAAGCCTTTTTCCTGTTGGCATGTAGCATCCTCTGGCAAAATGTACAGTGAACAACGTTGAACTGCTAGGGTGAATGTTGTCTGCACTGAGGTGTGGTTCAGTTAATTCTTAATCCCAGATTTGAAGGTGACACACTAACCTGAGTTTGGCTGGATTCCTGATGTGCTCAGTACCTTGGAAAATTGAGTTATTACATTTCAAATATTTGTGCACCATTTGTCTTTAATGCTCTGTGTCCAAGTGTGGTTTAATTTCTGAGGGTAGTTGTAGTGGAAATTAGGTGCTTTTGAATAAAAAAGATAGAACTCTGGTGGTGTACTGTGGATTATTTTTTGTGTAGAGTCTTACTTGGTTGTGCTATTTAATCCCTGTTGTAGTTTAGGAGTGGTAATCCTCAATTTAATTCTCCTGCCAAGATTCTCTAAACCATGCTGCTGCCTGTTCACTCCCCTCCTCCTTTTCTGCCCCCATGGGTGGCTGGAGGGGAGAACTGGAGATACAAAAGACAAAGATCAAAGGCTGAGATAAGAACCATTTATTGGAAATAGTAACGAGAAAAAAAAAATCAAGAGTAACAGCAACAGTTTTAACAAGAGTGTGTATGGATCCTTCCTCTTCTAATAACAGCTGTGAAGTTTGGTGATCTCTCTGCTGTTTTTGATTATGCAATTATCTGTGTATTTTAGACTCCTCATTTCCTTATGTAGGAATTATACTTTTACAGTAAAATCATTTTTTATAGAGACATTGTAGGAATAGTTTATCTCCTGAAGTTCTTTTAAGCTCTAGTAAGCACTGCTCACTTGCAGTTCTGACATTCTAATATTAAAGCCAAAATGGCAAATGTGATGGCAAACTGCTTTCACCTGACTCCCTGGTTTTGACTTCACAGTCAAGCCCTCCAAGATAATCAATTCACTGTAATTTGTTTTCTACAGATTGGTCCATTCTTTTCCAAGCCAGTTTCATGGTTTTGGGGTTAAAAAGAGTGTGTGCTGCATATTTCTACATTAGTGCCCTCAGGGGGTTACTTGGTAGCAGGAAACAAGTGTCATGGCAACTGAAAGAAAAGCCTCTCTCGAAGCTGCTAGCCCAGCATGGTTCTCCATGCGTGGCTCTTGCCACTCTGAACTGCCATTAAGAAAAGTGCTCCTTGGGGTTTTGTTCATTGTTTTGGTTTTTTTCTCCCCTGCAGCAGTCTTCAGTAACTTTCTTCAATTCTTGCTACTCATTCACTCTAAAATTAGGAAAAAAAAAAAAACCTTAAAAAATGGTGGTGAAATAAGAGGTGTAAGCAATTCTTAAAAGCTGTGGTCCTGGCCTGGTAGAAAAAAAAACGAAACAAGGATTATCTGCAAACCAGTAGGAAATATTGATTTTTTAATTAGGCAAAAATAACTCAAATTTATTCATTCTAAAAAAAATTACAAATTAGCTCTTTCTCCTTTGCCCAGGCAGAAATTGAACTAGCAGGAATTCTCTCAAATTTCTTAAAGCTTTTCTTTAGTGTCCATCCTTGCTATATGTTTGAGTTCCAGCCCCTTCAATATGTGGGCTTTTTAGTGATTTTGCAAGAAAATATTCAAACATATATTTAAAATATTTAAAAGGAAGTCTGCAAAGCAAGTCAACATAGACAATCTTAACTAGTCCTTGCACTAGTACAGAAATAGCATGTTGTTAACCCTTTCTGTCACTCTATGGGTCGGTTTGCATTGTGATGTTTGAGTTAAATAACTGAGGTCCAGAGGTGTTTGAATGGGCTATTTACATCTGATAAATATAAAGCATTACCTTCCTGGCAACTTGCTAATTTACTGATGGCTCAAAGATTAAGAGGAAGGCATATCTGAAGACCTTCTTATGATAACCTAAGTGCAGTGAATTCTGAGTTGAATTAATAAATAGTCAAGCAGGCTAGAAGCACAATGAAAAATCGTTGCTTGATCATGCAGTTCTGCTGAGTTTAAAGCCATGTTAGAGTGCTGTTTACAGTCACAGGAGACTGATGGAAAATGTTTGGTTCAGCATGGTTGGAAGCAGCTGTGAACACTTCACAGAATTGACTGCTGAGTTGGAGGATCTTTGTCTTGTCAGCAAAATTTTTGGATGCTTCTACAACTTCAAGATCTGCCTGCTGCAAGAATTTGCAAATCTGCTCACTTTTGGTCAAATACTTTTGCAATGGAGAGCAGGGTTAGGATGAACTGATTTTCTGTTTTGATATTCAGCAACTGGATGTCGGCAGACTATCCTGTCTGCCCATCTTGTGGTTTTTCCCAGCGTGAATTACAGATTCACTGAGGTGGGAACAAGCTTCTGGAAATCATCTGGTCCATAGTCCACTTCTCCCACCCCAACTGGATCAGAGAGGGGTGTTAAACTACAGGAGGTTGCTCAAGACTGTGTCCAATCTAATTTCAAATATCTACAAGGACAGACATTTCATAACTTGTTCTCATGTTTAGTCACCTTCAACATAAAAATGTGTTTTCTTAGGTTCAAAAAGGTTTTCCTGTATTTCAATTTGTGCCAGTTGTCTCCTGTCAATGGGAACTACCAAGAAGAGTCTGGATCTGCCTTCTTACTTCCCCCTCAGGAATTTATTGCACATTTACCAGATCCCCCTGGGCCTTCCTTCTTCAGACTGAATGGTCCCAATTCTCCCAGACTCTACTCATATATAGAAGAGAATGGAATAATCTGTCTGTTGAAAGGGACCTACAGTGACCATCTAAGCCAACTGCCTGACCAATTCTGGGCTGACCAAAAGTGCAAGCATGTTATCAAGGTCATTGTCCAAAGGTCTCTTAAACCCTGACAGGCTTGGGGCACCTCCCACGTGGAAGAATGGATAGATTCCAGCAAGTGGGGATGCCCCCAGAGCCTCAAGATCTTTAGTAGATGATCAAGAGAGGTTCTGCCGTATAATCTGCTAGTTCTTGCGTTATGCTGCAGTGAACTCCATTAGGTCCAATAGACTTATAAATATTCTCTGAAAGAACTGATCCCTGACGATTTCACTGTCACAGTTTCCGTGGTCCTCTGGCTCAGGAGCAACCCAAACTGTATGAGTATTAAAAATTTAGCCAAAGATTGCATCTAATGCTTCCACTTTTTCTTCATCCCTTTAAGCCAGATGCCTGTCTTCAAGAAGTATTGGTCCAATGTTTTCTTACTATTAGCATACTTTAAAAAGCTTTTCTTATTATCTGATACAACTCTCTCCAGCTTCAATTCTAACTAAACTTCAGCCTTTTGCACCTTCTCCCTGTATAAGCAAACTACAGGTCTGTATTCTTGTTGTGAAGCCTGACCTTGTTTCCAGAGATGATTGTTTCTTTTCTTCTTGAGCTATGCAAGGAGCACCCTGTTGAGCCAGTCCGGCAGTGTCTCCTACTTGCTTGACTTTTAAAGTGGAATTGACTACTCTTGTGCTTCTGAAAGGTGGTTCTGAAAAGCTGACTAGCCCTCAAAGACTCCTAAGATCTCAGAAGGAGATTCCCAGGGTTCTCTGCTGAACAGCTCTGTGAATAGCTTATAGCTTATTCTCCTGATGTCCAGGGTAGAAATTCTGCTGTCCTTTTTTTTCTCACTGAAAATTCAGAACCCGACAAGTTCATGATCACTGTGACCTAGGTAGGCAACCACCTACCCTTATGAATCCTTCTCTATTTACAAATAGGAAGTCTAGGAGGGTATCTTGCCTAGTTTGCAAAGTACATGCAACAAAAAGTTATCTACCACAAACTTCAAGAAAATACAACAGTCACAGTAGGGTGATGTTCCCAGTTGATGTCTTGGAATTTGAAATTACCTCTAGGGACAAGGGCTACAGATCAGAAATTTCTCCTAATTGCCTATAGAATTACTCATGGTCCAAGATTTACCCTTTTCATGGCTATTCACTAGACTTGTTGCAGTATGTACAAATGCCTCTTGTACTGGGGAGCCCAGAATCAGACTCAATGCTCAAAACTTGCCTCAGCAGTGCCAAGTAGAGAGGAAGGAACACCTACCTTGATCTGGTAATGTTCCCCTAATGCAGCTCAGGTACTGTAAGCCTTCTTTTCTGCAGGGGCACATTGCTGTTCTACTTGTCCTTCATTGCACCTAGATCCTACCTTTAAAGCTGGGTTTTTGCTGGTCAGAATCCAGCACGTGCTCGTGAATGGGTTTGCTCTTCTGTAGGTTTGGGGTTTTGCATTTGCATTTGTTGAACTGCACTAGGTTCCTGTCGCCTCCCTTCTCCAGTCTGTTCACATCCTCCTGCATAATAGCAAAACAGCCTGATTTATCAACCACCCCTCCTAATTCAATATAATCTGGAAATTTGCTAAAGTTGCACTCTTTCCCATTATTAATGGAACTTGTCATGAAGAAGTTCAATTGTATTGATCTCAGAACACATCTCTTGGGAACACCAAGCACTCCCTCCAACTGGACTTCAGTGCCACTGATGGCAATCTGGCAAGTCCAGCAGTTCAGTCAGTTTTCAGTCTACTTCTGTCTATTTACCTACCCCATAATTAATCAGCTGTCTATAATGTCATGGGAGACAGTGTTAAAGCCTTACTAAATTTGTTGCAGGCAACATCCATTACATCCCATTCTCCCTGCTTTCTTATCCACCAAGCCAGTCCCATGACCTTGCAAAGATATTTGGAGTTCATCTTACAATGATGTTGGCCTACTCCTTCAGCACCCATGAGTACTTCCCATCAAGTCAACACGTGTTCAACTTGTGTAAGCACTCCCAAACTTGATCCTTGTACATTAAAGAGATGTCTTCTCTGTCATCATAAATTTGTTGGTAATACTGGAATTCCAGAGAAATTGCTATGCTTTGCCTTTTAACTGATATCCAGTTCTAATGTCTCTTAAGCTGATGAGATTCCTGCTGTTTGGATCAAGCAGTGTTCGTTAGAATGCGTTGAAATTTCAGAAATCTATTTCAATGAGGGAAATAATGGATGCATTTACACTTATTCCCCACCCCTCTATGCAGAAAACTCTCCAGAGCAATGAGTTTTAGTTTCACTCCATTCAATTTAGGTTAGGTTTTTTGGGCAAGCGAGGCAGCGGTGATTTGATGCTTGAATTGAAGGCTGAAGGTGTTTAAATAAAACTAAACTAAGGCACTAGAAGAATAGAATTTGGAGAACAAAAATTAAAAGGGGGGATATGTGAAATCTAAGTCCTATTAGTTACAAAGGTGGAGAAAGTACTCAAACTATATGGTGGAAAAGAAATTAAATTCACTGCTAATTACCTCAGACTGGACTGGAAGGTCATCTACATCTTACAAGATTATTTTGTTTATTTTTTCTTTGCCATTACTTTTTACTTGGGAAGCAAAATGTTAAATATATGTGCTAGGAAGTCCAATAAAGCTCTTTCTGCAGAATTAGCAGTGTAATTCTGTTAAATCTGCAGTTTACTGTGAAAAGTGGCAGTTTTGCATGCTAAACTCTAAATCCAGATTAGAAGGTGTTCATGAATAGTGAACAAATCCTCCTAGAATCATCCTACCCTGCTTTACTTTTATGGAATTGAGTGGGTAAATTAATCTCAAAATCTTAAATAACTTTGCTTCTGTGAATGAAAGGCAGCTTGAACAATGGTAAAACATTGCAATTGTTTTTGGGTATTTTAGTGTGTTATATTGGTACTGGTTGCACCTTTATACATCTACTATGATCTTGAGTTTGCTGCTGTCAGTATTTATTTTGTTCTGTGGATAGCAGTGGATCTCTACTGGGCTTGAGTGCTTTTGTGTTTTATCCATCAGGATATTATTATGGTTGTGTTTTGGTGTCATTTCTACAACTCAACAGCGACATTTTGGGGCTTTGGTTTAGGTTTTTTGGTCACAGCAATAATAATAATACTAATATAATTCCTACTAATGATTTTATTAGTAAATTGCACTTACCAACAGGTCTATTTGATTATAAATATTTATCTACATTTGTTAAATCTACTATGTTTTTTCTGGGTATGACAAACCTGTTGGAGTTGCTATTAAATTATTGAAAAACCTGAATGTAATGCAGTAGCAATAACAAGCTCCATGGTGATCTAGCAAGTGCCAGGATATCTGTCCACATTTCCTGTATATAGTTAGTTCTCTGGTCTAATTGTCTATGTCAGAAATAGTTTAGACTGCTGGCTGTAGCATGGAAGAACTGTATATGGACTTCAGACACTGCTGCAATCTTTCTGGTGTGTCCTTGAGGCTACGGTTTGACTTAGATTTTTTTTTCCAAAAAATGATAATACCTTTTTAATTCTAGATGTTTGTTTAGCGTATGATAACTAGTGTGTCTCTCGTTCAACTTTTTCTCTTAGCTTGGAGAAAAAGAGTCTCAGGGGCAACCTTATTGCTGTCTATGACTATGTGAAAGGAGGTTATAGTCCTGTGGAGATGCAGTCTCATCTACCAGGTAACAGGTGACAAGATCGCTGGAAATGGCCTCAAGTTGCACCTGGGGAGGTTTAGATAGGATATTAGGAAAAAGTTGTTCACTGGAAGGATTTTCAGGCATTAGGACTGAATGCATAGGAAAGTGATGGAATGCATAGGAAAGTGATGGAATCACCATCTCTGGAATTGTTCAAAAGACATCCACAATGTGGCACTTGGGGATATGATTTAGTGATGAACACTATGATCCTGGGGTTAGTGGTTGGACCTGATGATCTCAGAGACATTTTCAACCTTAATGATCCTATGTTTCTACTATAGACATGGTATTCTTAAAAAAAAAGGCCCACACTCAAATCTTGCTAGGACAAAACTCATTTAGGAAAAGGGGTGATTAGTGGTCTATTCTTCAGGCAGACTTATGTAGAGATACACTTCTCTTCAGCTCCTTCAGGAGGTCGGTGAGGTGAGACTGACTAAGTGTCATTCATCTAAAGGCTGCTGTGCTGTAATGTGCCAGTCACAGAGCTTCACATGAGGCACTGAGTGTCCACTGGCACCCCCAGACAAAGACAAGGATCTTTTTCTTCTCTGCTAGGTGCTAAACTTATCTTCATCTCTCGCCTGAGCTAGCTGGTACTGTTTTCCTTCTCCCCTGCTGATTTTCAAAGTTCTTCCCAGCCTCTGTTTAATAGTTTATTTTTAACCACTTCAAGAGTGTTGTCCAGGCTCCACACACAGCTTTCTACCTAAAATGATCATCTTTGAGACGATGAAGGATAAGAGCATTTTGATTTATAATTTTCAGGAAGTGTGTATTTGTAGGTGTGCTGATGAATAGCTCTTCGGAGAGAATAGCAAAGTATTAAGTTTCAAACAGAATGCTGCCTTTGCTAATATAAGTACAAATATACGGCTTCACAAAGTATGCTTTTGTATCATTTCCTTAATTAAAAGTGGGAAAAAAATTCCCTTGGGAAGAGAGAAACATTGGTAGATCCAGCTAAGACAGTTTCTTTACTTAGAACACATCTAAATTATTCCCAGATACCAAGGTGATGTCTGAATTTTACTTGACTTCGTATGTATGACTTTATAATAATTACAGTAGCTGGGAGTATGGAAAATGCAGCATGTATTGTAAAGCAGCAGATGTAAAAACAATAAAATCTCCTTAAAATTAAAATATGCCATTCTCATGGGCCACATGAAATACTGTATTCAGCTGTGGTATTTCTCCATCTCAAAGTTTGAAACAGATGAATAATAATTACTCAAAAATTCTTGATGCTTAAGTTGAGATAAACTGAATGTAGGCATATGGAGACATGGGGCAAGGCATGCAGCCATGATAAGAGAAGGATGAAATCTCTTCCTCAATCACTTGACTTGAGTGAGGGCTACCTCACTTTGCTGGTGCCAGTCTGGGATGTTGCCACCCCCTAGTTAGGTCTACTCTCTTCCCTTTTTCCTGGTAATCTGCAATGATGCTGGGCTGGGGCAAAAGGGCAGTCTCAAATTTCTGTCCCTTTGTTTGGTGCCTCAATGAGACAATCCTTTTCCTGTGGCTGACGATGAAGATAAGCAGCAGTTTAAGTGGTGTGGCTTTGCTGTGCTGCTGTCTTTCTTTTTCTGCAAAGTATTTGTTATTTGTAACAGAGTTGCAGTCAACATAAAGTGCTCTGAATCATGAACAATTAAAAACACATTATATTTGAGCTACAATTTCTGACTGTGAAATTGTCCATGACAGGTTGCAATGGGCATACTCTTGTGCTGCAGTAACTATACCTACTTTCCTCTCTTTTTTTTTTTTTTTTTTTTCACAGTAACTGGAATGGAATTATCTGAAAGTTAAATGCTGCTGTGCAGTACTTTACTTTACTCTCATAATCCATATCATTTTCTAATAAGATAGCTTCAAAACTAATGAGAACCCTTGACTGCAAGTCTCATTAACCAATTCTCTGCCTCAGGTGCTTATTAAGCTTTCTCCTTTTGTTTGTTTGACTCTTGAGATACAGAAGTGAGGAGTGGTGGATGTAGTGAACTTTTTTAAAATGTCCTGACTGGGGGAAAAATAACAGATGTCTCATCTCATTGCATATTTCAAAACAGAGGAGCTGTCAGTGCCCTGATTTATTTTGAAAAGGAGGAAATTACCTGAGCTACAAAAATGTGCTGCTGACACGAGCTACACTCAGGATTGACTACCATGGGATGAATTAGTGAAAATAATGCTGTTGGGCAATTTACAGTACAGCCCTGATCTAAAAAATAAAATTAGACAAGGAAGAACTGGTACAGGATGGAACAGGAATACAAGCAACTTTGTGGCTGGAGAAGAGAACAACCTCAAACATCCATGTCCCATGTTGGGAGCGGGAGGTGTGGGAATGGTGGAACAGAAGAGAACAAAAACTCATGATCCCTGGGAAAGCAGGATATCAGTATTCTCCATGTTTGATGTGATATCAGTATCTGTCATGCTTGTATTTGTCAGCTTTACTAAGACACTGTGCAGTGATGATGAATCATTCACAGCCTCATACATTATGTGTCTGGCTCTACTAAACAATTAGTTGGGATATTAACTGATATTACAAACACTTGAGCCCAGGAATATGATATGCTACAGAGTATTTAATCAGTTTTCTTTGGCTACCAACGGCATTATCCATTGTCTGCTGTATATGTCTCTTTCATAATTTACCAAGTGTTTTCTGCATTAACCATATCTTCTTAACATATTATATGAGAGAAAAAGGTTTAATTCTGTCAAATCTGTGTGGGACAAATATTTGAACTCTGAGGATAAAAAGCAAAATTCCTGTAGGAGGAGAGTTAAAAAGTAGAGTGTCCCCTGATTTTATAATGCCATCCTTTCTGTTGAATATTGATGTTTTATTCCACACTTCTCATTGAAACCTGTGGTTTCCTGAATTATTGATATAGCTGTTGGAACCTGTGCTATGTTAGGGTCTATGTCTTTTCTGGCCTATGAGGAGACCGACTAGTCCTGTGTCAAGTGTTTTTGTTTCTAGATGAGGTGCAGATATATCACCCACACAGTCCTGTAAAAAGTCTTAAATATGTGTTTTCTCACCTGTGAAAGTGGGTGCAACTCTTAGCAAGTCCACTTTGAAAGTAAATGACTGCCATGTAGTACACTAATAAGCGGAGTGAAATGCTGAGCCCTGAGTGTTATGACAGTTCTTTAAAAAATATTTTTTTAGTTTTGTAGCTTGTAGTTTCACAAGTTTTCCTTGATCAGCCTCGATCTTTTTTTTGGACTATGTCCTTTTTCATTTATTTATAAGCATTTCTTTATGCTCATCACCATTAATTAGACAGCAACTAATTGTAGCCAAGAATCAATTTATCTAGCAGCAATTTATCCTGACTAAAGCAGAAAAAAAATAGGAGTGGAAGTTGTATTTTTAAGCACCAGATGATTTAGTTTCAGAGGTCTTGATCAAATTAAATGGAGGATCAAATTAAGTGCCAACTGGTGACTAAATATTACTGTAGACACTGTACTTGCAAAAACTAGTTTTCCCATGCAAATGCTTATGAGGTGAAAATGGGTGGTTATTTAGAGCTGTAGCAGCTGTGTCCCATATTTTTGACTCTTTTTCATTCATCTCTCTCTCAGTCACTTCAGAGGAAATATTGCTTCTCTAAGAGACACATTCAAACTGCCCTAATGCAGCAGTTTGGTCTCTTTCCAAGAAATGCCATACAAGTAATGCAGTCACTGATTCCTAACTGAGGCAGTGACTAAGAAAAGCAAGCACATCAGAACTGCAAGTATATGAACTATACAACTGGCAGGAATAGAAAACATAGCTCAGCAGAAGCATTGTATAGCTTTTCCTATCAAATACAGCAAGAATCTCTTGTTCACAGTCTTATTAATATACATAGATTTAAAGCTATGCAAATTTTGTCAAATAGCTCAACAGTCTTCATTCCAAAGTGTAATTGATTTAAGTGCAGTATGGAGTTCGGTGCCTTTGCTGGGAGAGGGAAGAAGCAGAAGAAAATGAAATACGGACTTGTAATGTGAGATATTAAAACCAAAACTGCAAATGGAGAATAAAATGTTTCATTGAGAAGTATATTAATGTTCACAGTGCTCTTTTTCTGCTCTAGTTGCACATGAGGCACCTCAGGCCAAATGCCATCCATGGTGTGCCTGCCTCTCATTTATGCAGTCATATGGGGTCAGGCAGAGTCAGTAATTAACAGTTGGTAGAATGGAGTCTAATCAGTAAGTCCTGACAGCCATTTTGCACCGATGACTTTAGAAAACTCTATGCTCTATAAAACCCTACTGAAGAAAACAACTGAGAGCTTCTCTCTAAGTCCAGTGGAAGATTTGTGTCCATAGATGCAAGGAGTGTGAAAGCTTCCTTCTAGTTTCCCATGCCTTCTCATTTTTTTGTGCAAGCAGTGAATCCTGTGAATCAGCTGAGTCAGTGTTTTCAGTCTCCAAAGGTGTCTTTTGTGCTCTACTCTGCTGATTACTTATGGAGGAGTATCTTGTGAATTGGCTGAGATGGACATTCCATTGCCCTATTGGTGTGGCCCTTGCTTTTAGCTGTCTGTTAGAAAGTCAAAGATAACATATTTTTAGAGAAGAGAAAACTACATACCTACCAAGAAACTTTGAATAAATCAGTTTTGGTGTGAGGGCTAAACATAACATACTGGAGCAAGATTGACCCAGAAGTTTGCCTGCAAGATGGGAGTCCAATGGCCATTGACTCTCCTAATCCTGTGTGATTTGAGATTTGGGTTGAGGATTATTTGGGGTTCATAATCTACAAAGAGTGTTCATCATCTACACAGAGGGTTCATCCAGTGATCATGAAGTTCTCTTCCTCTTCACCCACTCTTTCTTGGCTGTCCCAGACTGTAGACAGTGCTGTTGTAACAAGCAGCCAGCACACATGAGATTGTCTGTGTCTGACAAAGGAGGTTTCAGATAGGAGCAGCTGTTCCTTTCTGACATGGGTGTTACTCAAACCCTACACGTGGTGTTTCACAAGCACTCAGGAAAGAATGGCAATTAGGGTAAACAGAGAGCAAGGCTGAATCACTGTGGATTTGCAGCTGATGGTGTATTGATTTAGGGAAAATAATGTTGAATTTATTGCAAGAGGTGACAGTATAAAAGCAGGATAGCAAAGTTAGCAAAACTAATGGTATGTGTAGTGGCTTAGGAAAGAAAACGGTGAGAAGAGAGAGGTGTGATAATATTTCAGGTACAGAGGAACTTGATAATGTTCCTCTCAGTTTACTGTGATAGTCATAATTTAGGATGTTCTTGGCTTATTTGTGATGAACCTTACAGTATTTGATAATGAGAATTGTAAAATATAAAAGGGGTAACATTTAAAAAAATACATGGCAACTCTGTTATTGTTACGCCCTTCTGGATTTTGGATTCTAGTTATTATGAGAATATGTATGGTAGTCAGTAGACTTATTTAATGGACACATTTTTATTTACAGAGTTCCAATTCTTAGCTCTGTGATATAAGTTATAGCATGCAGTGCTGATACCTACAGTGCGTTGCAGAAATTTACTTTCTCAAGTGATAGAAAAAAGGGACAACGCCTTTCACATGTGGAGAGCTGCTGTTTTGTAGTAGCTTTCACTGATCTGTGTAGTACAGCTGTGAAAACATTTTGGTCATTTTCCTAGGAGGAGAGATCAAATACTTGTGGGTTTTCATGTCTGTCACCAAAATCTGACTGCAACTATGAAGGGACAGTCAAATTTCACTCTTGTGCTATGTCACTGTGTTGCTGACTTAATGAACATTGTCACTCTCTCCAGGCACTTGGGATAGCCAGAGGGTTAAATCCTAGCAAAGACATTTTCCCCCTAATTTCTTAGATATTTGGCATTGCTTCTGAAATGTTGGCAATAGACAGCCTATGGTTTTTCAAATTGCCCACTCTCAGCAGACATCCTGATTTAAGGTGGCCAGCTGTTCATCATTACTCAGGGTCCTCATTAAAGCCCAAATCTGCTGGACTCATCATTACACTCAAGTTGTGGAGTAATGTTATTAGTAATGCAAATTGGAGTTGAATCCAAATGCTTAAACTTTTGTTCAGGGTCTTAAATTTTAATCAGGTTTCTCCTCAGCTGAAATATCATTTTCATAATGTTAAGGTTTATGCAAAGCAACCTATAATTTATTGTGATTTTACTGAAGATTGGCGTCAAATTAACTCTTAGTTAACAGTCAGTTGTTTTGATAAAGTTATTCAATTGCAGTTACTTGAGAGATAATAGTGAAATGACTGCATATGGTGCTGCTTGTATTACTGATTATAGATTTTTTAATAGTAAGAAACCAGCAAAATCTTAGCCTATGGATTAATACCACTATATTAGCACAGACATTATGGAAGTGCTATTGGTATGTCTGTGGTGTTATTGTTAAAGCTAAGGGTTATGATTATTTGTCATGTAATTACTAAAAGTACAAACTGTCCAGCTAAGATTGCAGTAGTGGGGCAAGGCAGTCAGCAGCTTGGTGCTCTGGGGCCATCAGGGTGTTTTGATCAATGCTGGACTGCACAGAGAACAGTGGGTATGAATTAGTCTCAATTCACTGTTTTACCGCAGCAGTGTTAGAGTTGGGCCTGAATCTGCTACTTTTTCAGGATTTTGTGAAGTGCAGCAAAAACTAGTGTTAGAAAAGTATTGAATTGACATTTTGCATTAAAACTGAAAAACCCAGACAGACTAAATGTTCTTTTGTGTTCCAAACCCACGCACTAGAAGTATAATACATGTGCAGAAATGGAAGGGCCTCAGTGGGATCAAAGGTGCAATTTGGCTAGGTTTGTTGAGTGTGGTGATTTTGGTTTGGTTTTTTTTAATGTTCACACTGCATAAACTGTCAGTAGGAAAGAATGGCATTAGAAGCAGTGTAACATTTGATCTTTTCCATTTCTATGCTGTTTAAACTAACTCTTTGCTTATCTTCATTGTTCCCTAAATGCATTTCTTATTCTAGTCTGAACATAGCCAGACAAAGCTTTAAAGTGCTGTGAATTTCATATTTTTTGTCTACTAAATTGAAATACCTTCTGTCAAATTTTTATTCTGTGTGTATGTGGATATACAGTTGAAACAAACTTTAATATTCTCTCTGACGGCTACATACCCTGAGCTTTTTTGACTGTTCATTATACAGCATGTTTTCCAAGTCTTCAGTAATTCTTTAGGCTATTTTTTATAGAGCCATGTATTGCCACATTCTTTTTTGGTAAATGCACACCAGTTCTGAATTCTTATATAATGCTTATTACGTGGGCACATAGGGCTTGGGTCTTTGCCCTGTACTTCAGAATTGATCCTGTAAAGCATCTCCTTTCACAGCAAGTTTCATGAAAACATTTCCTGGGATAGATGTCTAGAACTCTGCAGCAAAGGACTTTGGATGATAAACCTGGAAATAGAGGCTATGTGGTTGTGTCTAATACCTGGCCCAGAAGTCTGTATTTTTAGAAGATGAATGATTTTATGCTTGAGGAGAGGGGAACATTTAAAAACTGTTTAGGATGATCCAAATATGTTGCTATCCACTCTCTGTTTATCTGTAAATTTATTGCCTATGATCTGGGATGCCTCTCCCCTCCCCTGAGAAGTGGATTTCATACCTAGGAAGTATGTTAGGTCTCAGAACACATCTCCAGAAATGCTGCTGTTCAACCATGGCTCCACATTTAAAACAACATTTTAAGGTCTATCACTTTGGCAGGTTTGAATTTGTGTAATACATGCCATGCAGATCTTGCATAATTATAATTCATTAATTAAGGACAAATCTAATCCTTTACAGAAATCTATTACGTTAACAAGTTTACCCACCTATCAGCAAAAGCTCATTTGAAAACAAGATTTAGAATTCATATGCCCATGTTCATTGTCTTTGATTGCATTGCATTCCTTTTAATATCTAACAGTGCCATAAATTAGTCATTTCATTATTTTGTTGGGATTGGTGCCAGGTCTACTGATTGTGATGTTAAGCTAGTCAGCCCATTTGCCTTTGTGAAGTATTGTTCCATCACTGCTTTATTTTCTTGTATTGTTAAAGTTTTTAGGCCTCCAGAAGCTACTGAAAAGCTACTTCTGTGGTTCAGGTTACTTCTCAGCCAGGTCTTTTTTGTATGACTGCATACATTTTGTGGCTTCTCTTTTTGTGCTTTCCTGAGAAGTTTATATTTGAAATGTTAAACTGGCATTTACATTTCAAATATAACTGAAGATGATGCAGAAGTATTTTGTTATCTTTAAGGGATGCAAATATTTCACTATTCCTTCACAATATTCACAAGAAAAATGTTTAATACTTGTGCCCTTTTTTATATTATCATAGATAACTTGTAATCCATAGGCACTATTACTGAGATAATTTGTGGTTTTGTTGTGCTTAAAAAATCTTTGTGTGCTAGTCAGAGAGGTATTATTATGTCTGTTATTTGCTACATAAATTTTCTGTTCTTTCTAGCTTTTAATTCATATTGTTATAATGCTGTCATCTTTGTGTGAGTGTGTGTGTATTGACAGATTTTTCTTGTCTCTCTAAAAGTGACTTCTTAGTCCAAGTGATTTTCATTCAGAACAGATGGATTGTGACTTTTGGGGACATCTCCTAGTTGTTTTAAATCATCTTTAGCTATCTTAACTATAATTTGCATTTTTTTTTCTTGTCTAGGGTGAGTAGGCTGACGTTTTTAGGCTTGACAAAAGGACACATTTACAAATGTTACACTTAGGTTACTAAGTTTCACTTTTACACCTCTATGCAACAAAATAGTGACATCTGACTTTAGGAAATGGTTAATTTTCTTGTTTTGGGAATTTTTCATCTGCTCAGGTGATGGCTGATGTAGAATGACGATGTGTTGGATGTGGAATATTTGTGAGTCAGATTTTTTTCAAGTAAAACAAGTAAAAATTGCAGAATGTTTTAGTTCTAATATTCCAAGACCCCTAATATTTGAGGTTTAGTTTGTTTTTCTCTGCAGCAGACAGCTTACAGTGGAAGTTTACGCTGTACTCCAGTGTACAGCAGTGGTCTGTAGAGGTGCCACCTACTATCTTAGGTGGTGACCACTTATCTGTAAATGTTTGGGAGCTCTTGCTTCAGAGGTGAGATAGACTTGGAGAGGAGCAGCACTCCCCACTTTCTTTCACCAGCTGATTCCTATTGGTTGTCTTTGAATAATTACATTTTAAAAACATTTCACTTTTAATTCATTGATTTTTAATACTAACTAGTTGGGTTGATGTATGTGAGGCTCTCTTGTTTCTATAAATGGGTCCTCGCTGGCAGTGTAGCCATAATTCCCTTATTTTCAGGCCATATCATTGGTACAGTGTCCCACTGAGGGCAATTTCTGAAACATCTTATGGCACTTATTTTTCTTCCAACAAGTTCCCTTAAGAGCATATCTGTATTTCTTGAGTACACATGGGCTCAGAGAGGAAAGAAAGTTAATCCCAAGGGCAAAAAGCCCCACTGATGTAGTGGAGAGAGTGGATTTATGCGCTATCAGTGTGCTCTTGTCCTTGCAAGTTTTCTGTGTTTAAATAAGAAGAGGAAAATCAGGCGATTATATTTGTTCAAGTAGATGCTGATTCAGACAAGAACTTAAGTGTGTGTCTCATCCTCAGAATGCAAGAAAGCTCATCTCTATTCAACAAAGCTTTTATGTCACCACTTAGAGATAGGCACATGCTCAAGTGCTTCCCCAAAATAGAAACATAATTATTTTCAGCACTTTGACTTAAAACACTTCGCTTAGGCTGGCACTTGTCATGTCTTCAGTCACCTATTCCCAATTACTAAGCAAACCCCTCTGTCCTTTCCAGTGAAGGGTTTAAGGCTGGGTTTTACAATGCACATACCTGCCTGTGCCTCTGTGAACTTACAGTAGTGAACTTCAATGACAGATGGAGAGCTCAGGTGGGGAATTGCAAGCTATGGTTAGCAAAAACCCCTGTTTACTTTCCTTTTACCTTTTTAATCAAATACAATATCAGATCTCATGGATTTTTTTTTTTATATCAGTGCTAGGAAATAGCTTTCTTACGCATTAAAAGTTCTGCCTTTGGAAAATATATTTTTGTCTGTTGTTTGGTTTTTTCCTTTTGTTCATTTCACTTTTTATAGAGTTTGGGTTTTATGGTTTTGTTTGGGTTTTTTGTTTGTTTGCTTCATTTTTTTTTTCTAGTTGGGTTTGATACAATGTTTATGTTGCTGTCCTCAGCTGGATTATTCTGGAAGAAAGGAACTGTACTAACACAGTAGGGATGATTTGCTTAATTGCTGAGGCTTGTATGCCACAGGGCGGTGCTTATGTTCATTCCCACAGCAGATTAAATTTAAAAAAAGTGGTATTTTTAAAAGCCAACTAAGGTGATCTAAGTAGTTATTCCCTCAAAAGTGTCCAAAATAATTGGCTTCTAGAAACGGTCCTTGTGGGCTTTTTTGGGCTTTTTCGGGGGGGTTTTTGAGGTGTCAATCTGTCAAAAGTCATGTCAACATCAAAAATTTTCTGAGCTGCAATAGGGGTAGAGTTTCCTTGGACAAGGTTCTGCTCCTGGAAAAAAAAAATCCATATGCAACAACTTATTTTAATGTAGAAATAGCGAAAGAGTGTGGAAGAGAGTTTTCCTCCTACAAGAATCAAAAAAAAAAAAAACAATGTCTTATGAAATGTTGTCCACTAAGACAATAGCAATGTTGCAGTTCACATGTTGTATTACAGAGTTAATGTGTCCTCTCCTCTGAATGTTATCTGGGCAATTAGGGATTCATTGAGTTTTGTTGGTTTTCAGTATGTAATCCTTAATGAGTGCATAGCTCCCATGATTTTTAGGGTGAGTTCATGTGCTTAATTCCTTGTGCTCTGCATGTTTTTCTGCTCCTTACTTTTTAAATAGATAGGTTGACTTGTTCTTTATACACATATGCTGCTCTGTGCCCCTGTAAATCCGGTGTATCCCTGTGGTTCCTCACAGACCACACAAAGCACTCCCAGTACTCTCATGATTGAGTGGTGACACACTTGTAACCTTTAACTTGTGAGGCTCACCTAAAGGCAAGCTCATCAACTCCTGTTTGATGTGAGCCAGTGTACGTCTGTATTAGCTCAAGTGGCTCCACAACAATATTTGTATTCTGTTCAATTCCTGCTAATATTTGCACATTTTTGCAATATATGGGCTTGTCTGTACTAACACCAGCACTTTGTGCAGGGAGCAGAAGCATCCAAATTTGATGAACTCAGCCACGGGGCTGGCCTGGAAGAAAGGAGATGACAGCAGTAAAGCCATGAAATAGTGTTTAGGATCTGGGATGAATTGTGTCTTACCTTTGCCTTCCCCTGTGCTGATCTTTATTTACATCTGTTTAGTAAAGATGAGTAGAGCCGTGATGCTTGCTGTACAGTACTGCTGTTGAAGATATCCTAACCCAATTTTCCATTGATAGGTCACTGCCAGAGTTTGGAGGTGCCAAAAGCAACTAGGAAAATCAGACAGAGGCCATAAAATATTATTTGGATTAGTAGCAGAATTAAAATGATATTACTTCTGAGGTGTTAAGCTGATATATTTGTCTTCTGCTTCAGGGTGTTCACTTACATCCTGGTAAGAGTTCTTTGCTTGGTTTTTCAATGACTTGTATTTCTTTGGTATGTGAAAGGGACCATCTGGGAAGATTGCTGTTTTGGGACAGAAACTCTTCTGGTTGTGAAGAGAGACAATGGATGCTCCATTTCCTACCTGTTACCAGTGAGAGAAAAAGAAATTACTAGAAAAACAAGTGTTTTTCTTTCCCAGATCTCCCTCCAGCCTCATCCTGCTGGATTTCTGAAGGTGTTTGGTCTTCCAGAGGCCTTGGATTGGGTCGATAGGCAAGTGGGTGCTTGCCAATACAGGGCAATGGAGATCTGTGTTACTGGAGGGTGAATGCCAGGCTCACCCACCTGACAGCAAGCACCTCAGTTCAGATTACCTTATTATTCCTGGACTATATAATTTCCAGCCTGCTTTTCAGTGTGTGACAATGCTTTATAAGGCATTTTGGGCGGGTAAGAGTGTGGGGTGAAGGAGACAGAGGGCAAATGACATCTTCAGTTCTTTTACTGGGAAGGAGCTGGATTGCTTAGAATATTTTTTCTATTGATTCTGGTTACTGTACTGCTTAGAGACTGCAGGTGGTCCTTGGCCTTTATGCTCACATTGTGGCATCCCACCAACACTGGAGAATGAAGAAAAATTCCCTTCTTTCTCCTGGCCACGTTTCCTCTGAAAGGACTTGAGTTTTAGGTTATTGTTATGGTGCTGTGTTGCCGTTTAGTTTTGGTTTCTTTTTGCCCTTTGTTTGGTTTGCCTGTTTTGGGGTTGTGACACTAAGCTCTGAGAAAATATAGCTTGAATTTAGGCTTCTATGCCTAGGGCCCAAGACATGTTCTTGTTTATACCTGCAGAGGAGCACACACAAGGAGTGGAGTACTTAGCTCATAAGTCAGGTGTTAAGTTCTATATCACAGCAGGTGGACCCAGACTTTTGTTTTTGTTTAAAGCATTATTTTTGCCTCCTTCTGCATCAGCCAGCAAAAAAAAAAGGGTTTGAATTTGTTGAGGAAAAAAATAAATGTTTAGCCTATCTTCTAATCAAATAATGGGAAACCACCATTTTTCACTGAATTTCGTTATAGCAAAATTATAATTTGACCATGGACATTAAAAATAATTTCTCAAGCATAAAGACTACAAAACAGAATATGTTACACAGTGCTTTCCCTTTAGCTCCATATAATAAGGTTGTAGCTCTTTCTGCCTGTGCAGAACTTTTCTCCTGAGATCTCTGATGTACAGGAAGATTGAAGAGAAGGCATTCAACTATTTCCTTGTGAAATGTCATCATTGCACCAGGTTCCAATCAGGTTATTGGACTGGAGAGATGATCAGTATGTGGATCCTTTTTTCACAGTCATCTGAGACTTAAAATACTGTGCAGATTATAAATTAGTTGGAAGGGTGAATGGGATGTCTACCCATGGCAAATCTAGACTTCTGTGGTCATACTAACATGGCACTTCACAAATTACACAGTGCAAGATGGGCCATAAACTTCCAAGGCTCTCAGTGGGATCTGTTTGTTTTAGACTCTTAATTATGGCAATTTTTTTCCTGATGATACAGTGAGCTTAGAAATACAGATACTTATGTGTCTTGGTGTCCTGAATGGGAACACACTCTGTAGCTATCCAAAATGAGAGATAGTTCGAATTGGAAAATAACAGATATTGCTGACATCAGGGACGTTCCAAATGAGAACTGATGATTCTCAACTAAGCACAGGCTCACAGGCATGGTTAGGACAATAACATCTACAAATATCTGGAGGGTGTCCACATCAAACAGAAACAAAGTGCTGTTTGGAGTGGCCCTTGAAATATAGTTAAATAAAATTTGGCAAAGCAAAAAAGGCAAACTGAAAATTGCAGAGGATAAGGGGACAAAAATCCCCAAAACAGCAACGTTCTCTTAAAGGAATTAGCATCAATTTTCACTTATTTTGATGTATTTGGCTGCTGGGCTATCTAGTTTGTCAGAAAGAATCTAGCACTAAGTACTTCTGCATAGGTATATGTTTAGCATTCTGTCCTCTCAGATACAGACCTTCTAACTGGGGAATATATCCTTTCCTTTAATGTGAGACAGCTTGGGTGAGTGGGGGAACCTTTTGATTGTGGAGATTTTTACACCAGGTTCTGAAAGCTTTCACTGTTTCTCTATTTTTGGTAGGCTTGTAGTTAGCAGATTAGTACGTAGTCGCAGAAAAGAAAACCTGCTGAGGAGAGAATGTGATGATGCTGACAGCTCTTTACTGTTCCTTAAGCACTCTGCAAGGTCCAATGTGGTCTGAAGAGAGGTTTTCATTAAAATGTCAAGCCCTTCTCCTGCTCCTTTTCTTTCTGGTTCTCAGCCTCTTGCCCAGGTCTTCTGCCACACATCAGAAGACTGAGAACAGGAGTTGTGCTCAGAGAAAATTCTGCTGCTTCCCACTCTCTGCCTCTTGTAGCCCTCTGTTCCCAGAGGGAGTTTGCATGCAAGTGATGCATAAATAAAACCATTGAAGCTTGGGCTACAGGTTACCTGCTTGTTTTCATGTTCTGCTGAAATTCTGGAGCTCCTCTTTTTCATCTTTGCTCTCTTGGGATGGGAATGTTAAGTCTTGAAGACATGAGGCTGCTGCTGCTAGTTGTTGCTAAAACAAAAAGGGAGAAAATTGCTTCTGCCTTCCATATTTGTCAGGCATCAGACCCTTAATAAGATAGAGCCAAACACATAGACTTTGTCTGCTTGAATTCAAGGGATCCTCTGTGAAAGTTGCAACACATTTGAGCTTTTTTCTGCGCATGGAGGAAAAACAAGGTGTACACACTAAGCTGTGCTTATATCTCAGCTTGTCAGGAAAAAGATAAGGTCATTCTGGCTGTTGTTAAAGGTCAAGCAAGGTAACATTGGTAAGTATAAAATGTTTAGTGTGACTTCAGTCTGGGACAAAGAAATGCAACAACTGAAACAGGTTCCCTTTGGTGAAGAATTAAATACTGGAATACATATTCTGTAAACTGACAATTACTGAGTTGGCAGAGCACATAGAGGGAATTTCTTTTTTCTAGGAGACCCAAAGAGGATGCATGAGAGCTGGACTTGTCAGGCAACAGCAGACATGCAAAAACAATTTTATGAAATTTGACAGCTATTGCTAAGAGTTGGGGAATAGTGGGAGATAAGTAGAGGGAGTTGGTACCAGGTGGCAAATTATATAGGGCCTTAGAAGTGCAGTTATATGTGAGTTGTGAGCTGGTAAACAGACAGATACCAAAATCTCCAGCAAGGGGGACCATTACTGAACAGATGCTCTTTGAATGAAGCTGTGCAAGTGCCAGTACTCAGTCCAGATCTGCCTGTTCAGCACTTTTTTTGGTGGTCTAGAAAGTAAACACAAAACTGCTACTGAATTGAAGAGCAGTCAGAAATGCACACTGGGAGAGAGAGAGATGAAAGGCTTTGGTTTATCAGAAAACTGCCTAGGGAACATATGCAGTGTAGAATATGAACACAGAGGGGGGAAAATGGATTCTGAAATGTATTTAGTGTAGTGAGGGAAAAGGTAAAGATAGAGCTAGTGGCTGAAAGATAAAGGCCAACAAATTTAAAGAGGGAAAATCAGCAGGCACACAAAAATTCTAGCAAGGGATTGACCACTGGAAAAAATTACCATGAGTAAAAAGAGCTTTCTGTCCCTCTTCACATCAAAACTGTCTGGAGGATATATTTTTAATCAAACAGAATTCATTGGTCCTAGGGCTATGTGGGAAGACTGTATTATTATTAGATATAAAGGTGGACAGGGTACATAATTCTAAAACCTCTTTGAAACAGTAACCCTGAAACAATAAACCACTGCCTGCAGTGGTTTAAATTCAGTATAAGCCTTTACTATTCGCTTTGACTTCCCACAGGAGGCTGAAGTGGTTATGCATTGCAGTAGAATCCCATCAATTTAAATAGCACAGCAGTACTGTGTAAGAAGGAGGAGTAACACGTAATATGGAGCTTTCTCACCCTTGCTCTGGTGTCTGCATTTATGCCTGCCATTATGGCGTTTGGTTTCAAGTCAACAGTTAGTTCACAGTTTCTGGGGTCAGATTTTCTAGCTCTAAGGACACTGATGTGTCTTTGAGAATCTGAAGCAGATTCTTACAGAGTGTTCTCGGCTTTCTCAGAAGAACTAGAGCTGTAATGATGTAGCAGTGTAAGAAACTCTGTTATTCTTTTTCCCTCCTGTTATCTGAAAAATCAGTCTGCTATAAGGCAATAAAGTTCTAATCACTCTGTAATTACAATGATGCATCAAAACCTTGTTGAATACCATCACGTAATGCTTCATTAGAATGAGGATTAGTTCTTCCTCAAACAATAAGGAGTTACAGTATCCTTTTCTACAGGAAGCTTTGTCTTCAGGAGGGGTGTTGTAATAAGTAGAATATATTGGGTATGAAATTATGTTTTCCCAGCTAATAATAAGTGCCTAATTTTCTTCACCTTTTTTAGGTCATGGTTGTATTTGACAAATAATTCAGTTTACAGTGTGTTATTGCTTGTAAAATGCAGTAGTTTGTCTCTCAAAGTCTAGAAGAGAAGACAAATCAGTAAAGTCTTTGTTTGGAAACTTGTCTTTTGCAAGCCAGAGAGCATATCTGGTGAACTCAAAATGCCTTGCAAAAATGGGCTGCCTTTAAGAGACTGAAAAAAACATAAAAGTCCAGGGATGGTTGGAAGGAGAGTCCTGTATTTGCCAATTAAAGCCTTCTCACAGCCTTGGGAAAAAGAGAAAAATGTACACAGGAACATACGCACTTGCGTGTCTGTCTCTCTGCCGCCATAAAGGCTTTGACAGAATGAAGTGAACCATAGTGAATGTACACCATGGAAGCATCTGGTCTGTGGTTTCAGCTGAATGCCCTTCATTTCATTGCCTGTTTGCTTGTGTGCTATGATTTCATGGACTGGCTCAGGTTGCTCAGCCTGCCTTGCAGGCAAAGGATGTTTCCCTCAGCACGGCACTCAGTGTCCTTCACAACAGATTGACTTCCCTGGAGAAACACAAGTGTCATTCAAGCACAGATGATACAATGGAAATCTCATTCTCATGGTTTTCTGAATTGAAACAAATTGCCCCATTTCTAGTACAAGTGAGCATTCCAAATAAAAATATGACATGGAGAGACCCAGTCAAGAATAGATTATGTTCTTGAATTATGCAGCTTGTAAGCGAGTGAAAGGAAGTTGGCTGGAAATGCTGCTATAATCCTTGAAAGAATGAAAGTGAAACTTTCCCTCTATTCTCTCTCTAAGTAGCATACTAGCTTTGGTGTCTGAATGTCAAGAGGGAAAAAAATACCATGAAACTAAAGAGGAATGAAAAAAATAGAAAAAACTAAGATGAAATCCTGACTTTTCAAAAATCTCAAATATGAGTAACACAAAACTTTCAGTGTTTCTCTCTGTGTGGTCAGTCCTCTAATTATAGTCAATTAAAACCCTCTGTGAAGTTCTTGTTATTTTAAACATGTTTTTGATTGCATCTAAAAGAAGGATCATGAGCAGTACAAACATGAACCTAGGAGAAACAGAAGTACCATTATGCCTCTGTAAGAAATGATAGCTCTCCTAAGTTTCTTTGGTCATTTCTCTCTCTTCCTGTCAACTAAGGAGAAAATTCATTTGTCTTTGCAAGGGAAACACTTTGCCCCTTCTATTTTGTGAAAGTAATATGGATAATGAAAACTTTTGAGGGGAGTGGAGCAGCAATTGGAAAGCTGTCATTAGGCCCTGGCAAAGCTATTTGTACCCTGGTGGGCCTCTTCTCAAGGTCCCTCAATCTACTGTAGAAGAGACAGATAGTGAAAGCTGCAAATTAAGGGAGGTGAGTTTGTGCATGCAAGGGAATTCAGTCAAAGCAATTAGACAGAAGGCCACTGTGTCTGGGACAGGAAGATAAACAATTGAAGATAAAGAAACTGAGTTTTTGTGGCTGTTGTTTTGTGTAATTTAGCAAAAATGCTTTATCTGTTAAGTCTGTGTGTGTAAAACGTATTCAATGAAGGGTTTTTATTCTTCATTATTGTCTGTTCTTTATAGGCCAAAGCAGTTTCCCTTCCTTAAAAGAAAAAAATTATTAAAAAGCTCTGTTACACGTGTGTAGATTAAAGGAACACAAGTGTTTTTAACCTCAAAAGAAATCACAAGTTTAAAAAGTGTTTCTATGTTGTGATTCATTTTAACTCACCATTGCTCTTGAGACATTGTTCTTGAGCATATTGTTGAGGGCCCATCTCAAGACAGCCGTGCAGATTTTGAGTGTAGAGGACTTGAAATATCAAGAAGATAGCAGCCTAAAGGAACTGATGGCTGGGGAAAAAAACAAGGGCCAAAGAAACACATAATATGTGCTTCTGTTTAGGTAATCCCAGATCCACTTTTTTCCCTGATGAAAACCAAGGGGAAAAATGCAGAACAAAACTCACAAAACAAACAAAAAAAACACCTGACAACAAACAAAACAAAACCCATAAAGAAGAAGAAAAAACCCCAAACCAGAATGAAACCTAGCAAACAAACTCCAAAAATTCCATTATATTGCATAGTCATTTTGGCAGCTTGACAGCTATAGAATTTGCAAGATGAAGAACCTGACCACTCAGCAACCTATATTCTTGGGATGCTCTGGTAGCAGGATGTTCAGTCTGGTGTTTGTTGCGTTGGCATTTTTAATAGTTGTGGTGTCCAGCAGAGCTTAGACTTCACTGAATGAACATCTTTGAGTAGAAACTTGTCATTAGAGATCTGAACTAGGGATAATTGTTTGTTCCTATTACTCAGGCAGATCCATTGTGGAATATAAGTAGGAATCCATCCATGCCTGAAAATGCTGCAAATGCTATTAAGGAATAATTATCCTTGTGGCTTCTTGTACACACTAAATATAGAAGAATGGAACATAATACAAATTATTTTAAAAGCTACTGCATTTCTCTTTGGGAGAGCCTTTCCTGCTAGTTAGTAGAAGCAAGAGGAAAGGTAATTCTTGTTGAACCCAGGAGAAAATGTAAGACCAGTCAATTTGGTGCTTTGTGTTTGAGGTGGATGGAATGTGATCATTTACAAGGAATTCTATCAGTGACCACATGTTCCATGTGTGCAGGGATGAGCGTTCATGAGCATGGGTATGAAGATGCCCGGTTTAGATTAGATTTCCCTGCCAGGAGAACTGGGTTTTAGGAATCCATCCAGATCCTTTTTTTGCCTTCACAAAATCAATTTCATTTTGATGGTGACAAGATATGTCTTCCTCATCCATGTAGACTCTCCATTTTGCAATCTGGGATGTGTCCTTTCTTGATATGTGAAATCTTACTCTAAGGTTTAGACTTAATCTTTCTTGAAAGATTCCCGACACTCAAGTAGTCACTTATCTTTCCGCTACTCTCCTCAGAATTTTTTCTTTTTTATTATTTTCAGGTAGGAGAGAGACAATTTGCTACTTTTCCAAACTCTATTTCCTTTATCTGAAAATATGGGTGATTCTGTAATGAAAACTTCATTTGAGAGAATTGCCTGCGCTTGAATTTACAAAGATGTAGCAAATAAATTTTCAAAATAAGTTTACATATACCAAAAAAATATTCATGAACTTTCATTCACAGAGGTTTATGGTAAAAGAATTGCATACACACACACAAAAATGTGTCTTATTTTGTTGAATAAGCACACACATTAGCAGATGAGGTTTCTTGCAGAGTAGTGGTAGCGAACAATAGATGAATTATCTTTCCTCGATGTACTTTAAAACTACACAAGGGAACCTGCTTTATAAACTAGTTCACTGTAATCATGAAACTCATAAACAGTAAAGACATTGTGAAGCACAGCTTTACTTTTCTTGGAATGAAATGCCCATTTTTGAAGACTTTATTTGAAATCCCAATAAACTTTATGAGACTGTTTCTGAAATTCTAACTCTGCAAGAAGAGAAATGCGAGTACACATTCAGGTAAGATTTATGTGATCTAAAACCACATGCACTTCTTTTTTCACACTTTGAAATGAAAGTTATTTTTAATCTACAGACAATAGGAATGTTAGAAACAACCTCAAGAAAATGGAGACAGAACAATATTTTAGTTTCCTCTGTAAAAAATGGTTTAGAAATAAATTGTTCACAGTTAAGTCTGTGCACTGAAAACAGATTTTTTGTACCCCCTCTGATATGAATGGAAAGATGCCTTCAGTGTATGGCTTAGACTGGGACCTTTACTGCAGTCTTTGTAATGGAATTGTTGTCAAGGACCTCTATTATGAAGTTGGATATTTTCACAGCTAAAATGTCTCCTTTTATTATTCTATTTCAGGCCTTAATATGAGATTCATAACTATATTTTCAGCACATTAGTATTTAAATACAGGAAGACGTTTAACTTACACTTTGAATTCAATGCTTACAAAGAGTTAGGCTATATTTTTTCTTCTTGAGTCCTTGTGTCAGATAAAGACTTACTCTTAACAGAGGAAGGGCAGATTCGAGAGATGTTCTGTCATTGACGTTTTTGGGCTTTTTATTGCTGTCTCCATTCTGTCCCCCTCCTCCCCTGCACTCTTCAGGAGACTCCAATGGTACCTTTCCTTGTGGCTGGCTAAGTGTGACCAGGCATACCATGTGCTCTGCTCAGTGCTCTGTGCTGGACTTGCAAGGCTTAAATATCTTGTGAGAAGAAATTGTGAGTGGCAAGTGGATTTTACTATAATAATCTCTAATCTTCAGGACCTTACACAATCATTGCCCCTTCTAATTGAGGCTTTAAGAATTAAAGTGTTTAACAGAGAAACAGAACACAGTTCAGAATACGTGCTCTTCTGAACAACTCGCATGACAGACTTGGTTAAAAACACTCAGGAGCACTGCATATACAACCTATGGCTACACAATTTGCTACTTCTTAATAGGAACACTTGGTTCTTTAAAGACTAATTTAAAACATGGGTACAAATGCAATTTCTGTAGTTTCTTTTAATATGTTTTTATTGCAAATTCTTATCTTCCAAAATATTATTGGGTTTTTTACAAATGTTTCCATTCCAGACTAAAATAAATGAACAACCTGTAATGATGCCAATGTGTTAAAACTATGAGTAGCCTCAGTAGTAATTGTCATAGTATCATAGAAAGGTTTGGGCTGGAAGGGGCCTCTTAATATCTTGTGAACACACCTTCTTCCCCTCCTCTCCACTATGGGCAGGGTATCTTTCACTAGGTAAGGCTGCTCAAAGCCCCAGTCCATCCAGTTCTGGTAATTTCTCTGGATAACGCAATTCACTGTCTCACCACCCTCAAAGTAAAAAAAAAAAAAATCAAAAAATTCTTCCTTATGTCCTATGTATGTCTAGCACTTTACAGTTAAAAATAATTTCCCCTTGTCCTGTCACTACAGGCTTTAGTAAAAAGTGTATCTCTTAAAAGTTCTTTTTATATAGGGTCAGTGTGAAACAATTTTTCTAAAGTTAGGAAAAATGAAAAGTAACAAACTCAAGCTGCCAAATTTGCAGAATAATATTGCAATAAGAACTATTTAGCAAGTGTGATTCGTAAAATATAAAGCCTATCTACACTAATACTTTTGACACTGTTTCTCAGAAACTTGTTGGTGGAATTTTTTGACTGCTGAAGATGATATATCACCAGACTTTTGCTATCACCAAATATCTTCAGTTCTTGGCCAGGTGTTTGAGTAGTCCATAAATTAATTTATTTAATTATGTACAGTGTTTCCATTTGTCTTTACTTAGGTATACCTGAAAAAAGAGGAAAAAAATATCAAGGAATCTACTGAAAAGTATGCTGCTTCTAGCAAGGTCATCTGGAAGCTCTTTTGACTTAATCTTATTCTGTTTCCGTCTAGTAATATTGCCAGGGTACTAAAAAAATGTCATACTGTGACATTACTAGTGGTTTATATTTCTAGCTGTGTTCCTATTTTCATCATTCCTTCATCTTCATCTTTCTAAGGACTTCAAGGAATAAAAGGAAAATCTATAATTGTTGCTGTATCCATTAGCATAATTATACAGAGCAGACTGTGTAGTTGCCTTAATATGCTGTCCATACTGCAGCAACTGCATTTCAACTATAAAAATGACTACTCTGGTCTTTTAAACCTTTGATAAGAGGGAACATAATTACTGAAGTATACTTCTGTGATCTTCTCCCTCAGCTGTCTCTGTTCTGTTCTTCAGCAGACAAGGTTAGGTTTTTTGTGTTAGAAGATAGCCATATTTCTGGTTTAGTAGGCCCTAAAATGACGACTTTCATGTTTCTAGTAGCTTTTCAGCAGTTCTTCCCTAAATATTTCAAATTTTTCCCTTCCTAAATGTGTTCTATCCAGCATTTTGACCTCAGGTATTGTGTTAGACCAAATTCTTACTTGCTGCCACTTGTGTGCACAATAGTCCAACAGTCTCATTTGCTGTTCATTGCATTGAGAGAAACAAGATTGCAGATTGTAAAGACAATGTAAAGACAATGCAGAAGTAAAAGGAGGATCTAAAGTGTTGTGACAAACAGCTGATATGTCCATCGCTGTGGATCTGGCAGGTCATGTCCTGCTTGCTGGATAGGCAGGACCCAGGCTGGCTAGAAAGGAAACAAGCTGTGCTCAGAGGGATTCAACTTCTCAACTGGCCTGCAGTTTGGTGGGATATTATTTGATTCCCTCGGAAAATTTTGCCTAGATATGTTGATATTGTGTGGTCTTTAGTTTTTCAGGTTTTATTGGGTTTTGTTGTGTTCCCCTGGCCCTCCTGTGCACCCCTGTTTGCCTCCACAAGTCATAGGTCTTTAACATGACAGTGAAGCAGTGAGGGCTTTGGCTGCTGCAGTGGGCTCTGTATTTTTACATAAGTGTACATCACCATTCCTTTTTATAATTTTTTTTTTCATTTAGGACTGCAGTAATGACACTACCATATACCTTATCATAACCTCACAACTCTTGCAAAATGTAGTTGTGAAGTACCTCTGGTCCACTGCCAGAATTCCTTGAGAAGTTGGCTCAATTATGTTTTTGTCATATTTCCTGTAAACTCCATACCTAGTGCATTTCAAATGTTCCAAAATAAACATAAGAAAATGGTACTTGTTGCAGCTAAATTAATGTTTCCTCCATTACTGTGTAAAGTTTGTAGTTTACCATATCTGAATACAGATTGAAACTAATATGTAAAAAACATTATTTAAGAAGTGGGTTGCTTGGAAAGCAAGACAACGGAAATAAACTGCTAATTTGAGAAGAGTTAGCTGATCAAAAGTCCTTTTACCTGCTGAAAGTGCCTCCAGTTCTTATCTTAGGTTTCAACTGCAGTGTAATACCAGTTATAAAGAATGACTTCATCCTAGCACCAGTCATCTGTGGTACTTTGGTGATAACAGCAGTGTGTGTATTATATATCATCTTTACCAGCTTTGTGGCATTTCTAATGTTAAGCTACGTTCTCAAGAGTTGTTTCGTGCTGTTAATATCATCACTATCACCAGAAGATCTTTATATTTGAATGAACTGAAATTGAAGGAAATGCTTTTATAATTCCATATTTTTCCTACTTGTAGGTCACTTAGGTTATTTTTTTTCATTCAGTAGATATTATGCCTTGTTTGGGTAAAATTTTATATTATCCCAACTCTCTTGCACACTGCTTCCTTTCAGGCAATGAATCTCATTTTGCAGGGGTGGGATCTGGTCTTGTATGAAGTTCTTTGAGTTTTGCAGGTTGCAGTAGCTCCTAGGTGAAGCAAAAAAATGTGTGCTTTTTCTGCACTGCCTTTTAGGATTCTGGTAAATTGGAGCTGTAGGATGGATTCCCTACCTAACCTCTGTCCTGTAGGAAACTCTCTCTTACTTTTCTATATAGACTTGATGCATCACTGTATTTTGATAACTCTTGTTTCAGTAGCTGGGACACTGAATTAATGCAGTATATTGCTGTTAATTTTCAAAAATATCTTGTTAGTGGCTGAGAAAAGATGTTTTAATTCAGACACAGTACAGGTGAAACACAAACAAAAAAGACAGGCAGCTCGTTTCCAATGGTGTTGCGGCATTGACTCAATTGCTCGATTTTCCTCTTAAATCTGTTATTCATCACTACTGACATTCTGAAAAAGTGAGAGAATTATGGAATAAATAATGCTGCCTCAGTGAGTACTCAATTACCTATACAGTTAATAAACAGTATTTTTAAAATGTTAAGCTTATACATTAAATGGTTTATATTTTACATAAAGTATCAAAGCAGGAAGGAGATAAAATTACTTTTTCATTATCAAATAAAACAAGGACAGAATTAACATTGCCTGAAAACACAGCGAGGGATGGAGTATTATTTAGCATTGGGGGATCAGAATAGCTTTCATAAAAAACTAATTTGCTGACTTTTTCTGTAAAAGAATTATTTTGAAAATACAAAACTCTTTGTAGCTCTTTGCAAAAAGAAGTAGTAATTTCTTCTAAAAGTAACTGATAATTGGGAAAAGATGAGCAATTGACTTGACTGTCTCTTTACTGGATTACTTGTTATATACTGGCTAGAAACTGCAAACTGTTTATCCAACCTCAATTCTTCATCTATAAGTGTTTTTTTGGATGTGTTTGAGAATAGGCAGTACCTGTATTAACATTTTCATGGGGAGTTTTCATTGAGAGGTACGATGACATTTACTACATGTTTCATGAAGCTTTTAATTTTTGTGCATGTTAATGATGCATTTTGTTAGATTTCTTTGGTTATTTTCTATATTGCACAAAGAGAAGGAACATTTTAGTTCCATGATGATGTTCCCAGCTAAAACCTGAAGTCTCCTAACATGCTACTGTTTATCACATCACTTAGTGTCACTTTCAATGCGACAGAAGAGTACAGTCCCTGAAGGACCTTCCCACACTTCATTAACATCCACTAAAAACCATTAAAAATATTAATGAGAATTGATTTCTTCAATAAAAAGAGTGATAAAGATTAAATGTGGAGCATCAGATAAATGCCATGAACAACCAGCAGTATCAGGGATGAATCTGTGCAAACTATCACCTTTGAACATTAGTGTTAAGTAGGAAGGCTTTGAGCTAGCCATAAATTTCAATCCAGATGAAAGCCTACACTTACAAACTGACTCAAGCAAATGTGTTGTTTAGGAAAGACTCAGACACTTATATTTCCAGCTGCAAAATTCCAGTCTTTTCCTACATGTATTGGTTTGTGGGTTTTTGTTTTGTTGGTTTAGGGGTTTTTTTTTGGTTTTTGTTTTTTGTTTTTTTTGTTTGTTTGTTTGTTTGTTTGTTTGTTTTTGTTTTCCCCAAGTATGAGCATTTTATAGCTTTTTGTATTAAAAATCCTGTGTTTTCTATAAAGAAAGGAGAAGTCTTATCCCTTGTTCTTGCAGAGCCACCGAGACACATTCTTGGGCTCCTTACCTAGTATTTTCTGTCTGACTTGTGTCTAAGACAAAAGATGGTTGTAACATGAACTGGACTTGTTGCTCCTGAATGAAAATAGAAGTTGGGTAGCACCAGATGGCTGTTTTGCTCACTTGCTTTTGCTGTTGCTATTCTTTAACCATCTGACTCAATGCATTGCTCTGTTGGAGATACTGGATCTTGACTCTCAGAAATCTTCAACAGAGATATTTTGTAAATTGTTAAGAGGTTTGTTCCTGTGCTCAACTTGTGTTCTCTTTCACTCTCTATGTGGAGTACCTGGAAAAGCATGTTCTCTCTTCTGTCATCATTCTGTCACTTTCAGGCAAAGGAGTCAGAGGTAGAAGGACCTGTTGGGATTGGCTGTACCATTCTTTCAGTTTGCTGACTGTCTTGCTGAACACTGAGACCAGAAACCACTGGCTAATAGCCACAGATCCTAATGTCTGCCCTTTGTGTTCAGTGACTTGGACAGAGTCAACCACTTCTGTTGTACTGAGTACCATAGTCCCACATGAAACAGAAAACCATACTGACCTGAGAGGAGGAGACCCCATGATTCAGAAGGTGTGCTGATTCCTTAATTTCCCCCAAAAGTAGGAATTTCAGTAGTGTACAGCCCTCTTCTGAAAAAAAACAAACCAGCCCAGACAGGCTTTCTCGCTTGAGGCTGTGAACATAGTTTCTGAAACACTCGTGTCCTCTGCTGTCCTGAATAACTCTTGGCTTCAGACTGCTTCCAAATTCATGTGTGCTGCTAAATGAGAAAGAAGAAACACCTAGTAAGTTGTTGGCACTCCGTGATCAATTAATAATCGTTACTTCTTTTCAAAGTGGCTGCAGACTGTACACCAGGGATCTGCATCAATAGCAAAGAAATCTGTCAGTGCTACTTACATTTCGAAAGCTCTATCCTGTTCATTTGTTGAGCTCCTGGAGTGCTTGTTGCTTTGTATTCCTCAGGTTTGTAAGATTCCTTTGGAAAAACAGAACAGTCTGGCTTAGCTCTTTGAGGTGCTTGCAATGGTATGTGTCCTATGCCTGATTTATACATATAGCATTCCTGGAGGGGTTTATTATCTTATGACTATTAATGATCTTGCTATCTTATGGCTATTAATGGTCTTATTATCTTATATACAAGCCTGTCCAAGATTAGAAAATGCAGACCTAGGTGACTCCCAGTGCAAATAATTTTTAACATCTGTCTGCCCTGAACCTCCAACAGCCATGGCTGAGGCAGGATGTGAGCTAGCCCAAGGGAACCAGGACCAGTGGCAGGAGTTTTAACAATGTAGAGTCTTGCCTGGGTTTTGAACAGCTTGCTCCAAACTGTGGATGGTGTTGATCTGGTACCAGCCTTAACAAATTAATTGCTGCATTGCAGCTGTTTATACTCATTATATGTCCATGTGTTTTGTATTTAGAAGGTGGCAACCTTAAAAAGACCTTGAAAAATTTCCTAGTCCACGCTTCTGTCCCTGAGGCAGATGAGCTATACCTCAATCTGCTCTAATGATATTTGTTTGTTAGGCCTGTTGTCAAAAACCCCTCCAGTGGTGGTTCTGCCGATGAACCCAAGCAACCTTTTCAGTGTTTTTCTCTCCCTACTGCTGGAAAGATTGTCCTGAATTTGACAGCAAGAGAGATTCATGTTGAGCATAACTACTGCTGTTCATTGGCAGCAGACATTGGAAAAGAAATTATTTTCTTATTCTTTGCAGCAGTATGTAATCTACCTGGACGATGTTACCTTTCAGCCCTCCCTTCCTTGTATTGGGCAGCACCAAGTCCTGTAGACCTTCCTTGGAAGGCAGACTTTGCAGCTGGCTGGGTGTTTTTTGCCTTTCACATAAACTGCCTTCACCTTCTTGAAAGATGGTAGCCAAAAACAGAAGGAGTCTTCTCAGTCCTGAGCAAATGGATAGTTTTCTGGTTTCAGGTTCTGCTTCTGTTCTCAAGTCCAGATGAAGGCATTCTTTTTTCAGGAACAGAATGAATTTTGTACTCATGGCATGCTGTAATCCTCAGATCCCTTTCCAGAGAACTGCTGCACTGAGATATACTCTGTCCCATACATATACTTTGGGTTATAGTTGTTTTGGATAAATGGCATTCTCTGTTTCCAGACCAATTTATGCACCTTGATCTCTAATGCTGGCTTTTGAAGCTTCTCCACCCTTGATGCTATTTGCTAAACTAAATTCTGGAACAAATTTAAAGAAGTTAACATGAGATTCAAAACACACATAACAAAGCAGCAAAGTGATTTCATTGCAAATAATTCCAAATATTTCCAGTAGAGCCTGGTACTAATCTAGAATCCCAAATGTAGCAAATCAAAAATTTTCATGTATTTTAGTTCTGTGGTACAGCAGGACCCAAGAGAGCTCGTTTCAACACTTTGCTAAGCTCTTGATGATAAGTTGTGGGAAGCAAAGATGTTCTTTTTTCCAGCATGAGGATTCTCCCATGTACACTCTGAGACAGTAATGGGCTTCCCTTGTGTGATGTATAAACTTGCTCCTTTTGGGTGGATGGTTTATAAATATATGGAAGCCATATCTATACAGAGATTGATTTTCTTTAGTTTCCTGATTAAACTCCTTGCTACGCTCTGCTATGCTTCTCACTACCTCTTCCAATAGGATAAGCTATAAATAGAGGATTTACTTGAAAAAGAAAGAGTGCAAAATGAAAAAAAATTCTTATGTCTGATACATGAAGAAAGATATGCTTCCCTTTGAAATTAGGATATGTGAAAGACACACATCTGGTAGAATATCTGAAGAGTAAGGATGACCAGCTCTTTGTTTTTAATTGAATTGCAGCTTTCAGTCATCAGAGGAAGAACTTTCATACTGATCTTGATTCTCACTGCAATAAAACAATCATGGCTTTGTAACCCACATGGGAGGTTCAGAGCTGAGCTGTAGACATTTACTGTTGTCTTGCTGTACTAAAGAGTCTTTTAAGCTTGTAATGGGACATCATTCTTTAGTTGAACAATGATAGATATCTTGAAAGAGTGATGGATGTATATTTAAACTGCTAGAGAGTGGCTAGCTTCCATGAATTTCACATTCAGTGATAGTAATTTAGATGACCAAAGAATGACACCTTGACTGGATGGTCTTTACTGTAAACAAGAAGTAAGGAAAGTTTTCATAGAGTAATTAATGTAATTAAGATTGGGCATTTCTACTGGGGAGATAAACATCTTGATATCTGAAGGTACCTGGGTTTTTCCTTTGGCAAAAATTGTCCTTGTGTAACTCACATGGACAACATCCTAATACCTTAGTGGCTGAAGAGCTACTCAAAAATCATCAGAAGAGTTAGAGTACCTCTTCAACATGCAGCAAGTTGCAATGTATTTTTTAAAAATTCTCCAAGTTTAACAGTCTCTTAGTATAATATGTACTACAGTTTTTTTGTCTAGACCCTGATAGGTAAACCAAATAATTTGTTTATTTGCTTCTTGGAGATTTATGATGGCATAGGAATGGCTAGTTGACAGAATATAACAACAGAGTTCTGTGTGTCCAAGCATTTAAATCTCTTTATTTCTGCTCAGTATTGAAATTATTACCCATGGTAACTAGCTTCTGCCTCTCTATGTAGGCAATAGGTGGGCTGAGGTAGCATGGAATAAATCTCTGAAAATGGTGGTGGGCAAGAGGCAAAAGCGCTCGCTTGGAGTAGGCATGTACTATGACTCATTGTAGCTGTCACTGGTGGGAAGGAAAATAAGAGGGTATTCCCTCTGCAGAGTTGACTAAGTTGAATAAATACACAGAAGATTAGAAAGAAAGTTTTAAAGCTGCTTCCCTCCTCCCCCTTTTCTTGCTTCACTGAAGCAGTCTGTTGTAAGTGCCTTCTATTTCTTGGTATTTGAGCTTACCTTAGAGAATTGAAAGAAATAAAGCAAACCTTGGGTTTAATAGAAATCTCCTCAATTCTACCACATAATATAGACTAATAGTGTTTTAAAATAGTCATTTGGAATGTTAATGATCTTAATAACCCATTAAAGAAAAAAGTTCTAAACTACCTCCTGAGAAAGCTGAGTTTTACTATAGGTATATAAAAATATCTATCTTCTGAAGAATTTTACTTTTAAAATTAAGTCCTAGATAGGTTGGTGCAATTTGTTAAGAAACAGATATCTAGCTATACTTCTTAAAAAAAAAAAACCAACAAGCAAAACCTTTCTAGTGTAAACAATGTAGTCAGTATCTCAGGAAAGAATACCCTCTCGTCTTCAGAATTCCAAAATGGACAAGAGCTTTTACATTATTTACTTCCTTTCAGTACAAGTGCTGTGAAGTCATTCATTACTGCTAGAAGCTATCACTGGGCAGGGTGCTCTGCCTGTGATCAGAGACACAGCTGGGCCCAGGATTAGTAGGGTTTGGCTTAGCAGATGAGACTAATACCCAATATCCTCACTGTGGTTGATGCCACCCTTCTCTTTGTGCCCATAAGAACTTGGGGGTCCCAAAGTGTTCATCACTGGTTTTTTCTTCCAGTCTTAAGAGCTCAGTTTTCTATTTTGGATCCCATAAGGTCACGAGGAGCTTTGACTTAGCAAGACTTGTGTCTCACCTTGACAGGTCTGCATTGTAGATGGGAGCAGTGACTTGCATCTGCACTGCTCCGTGGGATGACAACTTCCCGAGGTTCTTCCTGCCTTAGGAGTTTAACAGCTGCTGCAGATCAACTGCTGGACTATTTGTTTTAGTAAATTGCCCTTCTGTCTTCCATGTCATCCTGTATCACAGAGAAATGCTGTGTTTTTATAAACTGGCAGAAGACTGTAAAGCAAAGAGTAAAAATGTATGTGTATGTAGTTTCTTTGGTTTTTCACAATAATTTCAAATGAGTGTGAAGAGAGCACAGAGAGGTTGGAGGTTGAAAGTCTATAGTGGAGAAAATAGGATGTGCTTGTGACTCTGGACATAGCTTTGCTCTGCTGGCTCAGTTCTTGGAGAAAACAAGTTGGAACTCTTTACTGCTGTATTAACAGCACTAGCTGTTACCCTGAGCAAATATTTATTCCTGACACACCTGGCCAATGGCCTAAGCAAGATTTTTATACTTAGTCACAAAGAATTATGTGTTTACCAAAAAAAAAAAAAAA
>VXAX01002194.1:1555014-1642259 GCA_013399835.1 Leptocoma aspasia
TTTTTTTTTTTTTTTTCTTGTACTCTTGGGTAAATAATAAGGTTCTAAGAAAAAACACAAACCACCACCACCAAAAAATATTTTCCTTTATTCAGGGAAAATGTTAGATTTTAGATTCTTATGTATCTGACCCTTTATTTTAGAGGCAAAATACAGAGGAGTGAAGTGAAAAAAAACTCTCTAAACATTGAACACATGAATGCATTTTGTAAATGAGAAACAAAATATTATAAAATCCACAAACCTTTAAAAAGCAAATTATCTTATTTAAAACTTAGACAACACAAATGTTTCACCCAACTATACTAGCAGACAGAACAAAAATCAATTTTTTTCTTTTTGACAGAAAAGGAGGTGTGGCCAGCAGGTTGAGGGAGATTATTCTCCCCCTCTACTGTGCTCTCATAAACCCAGCCTGGGGTAGTGGATATTATTCTGGGGCTACCAGTATAAGAAGGGTGTGGACCTGTTGGAGGGAGTCCAGAGGAGGACCAGGAAGATGATCAAGTGCTGGAGTTCCTCTACTATGAAGAAGACAGCCTAAGAGAGAGGAGGTGGTTCAGCCTGGAGGAAGAGTAGGGTTTGGGAAAATCTTGTAGCAGCTTTCCAGTATCTGAGGGAGGCCTACAGAAGGCTGGAGAGGGACTTTTCACAAGGATGTGCAGTGATAGACAAGGGGAAATTAAAGGCTTTAAACTGAGAATAGAGTTCAATTAGATTTTAGGAAGAAATTCTTCGCTGTGAGGCGCTGGATCAGGTTGCCTGGAGAAGCTGCGGATACCAAGTGTTCAAGACTAGGCTGGATGCAGCTTTGAGCAATCTGATCTAGTAGAAGCTGTCCCTGCCCATGGCAGGGGTGTTGGAACTAGATGAACTTTAAGGTTTCTTCCAACTCAAACTATTCTGCCATTTTAATTAACTGCATCTGGCTATGCTACTGACTAGGGGGGTTCTCACTGTCTATTTCTGCCCCTATGCCATACCATACTGATCCATTGGTTCTGTCATCAGCACTATTTTGTGTCTTTGAGCTGTTAGAAAAATTGTGGTTTTACCACTGCCCCTGATGGTGTTGGCTGATGAGATTTCTGGCGCGAAGTATTTCAACATGAGGAAGCAAGGCCCAGAAGCAACTACCTCCTTGTCTTTAGCTCTGCTCTTCAGTGATGGTGTGATAGAAAGCCATTAGACCTTCTATGATGTTGTGTTACGGAATCACATATTTGCCTTTCAATATTTTTGTGTCTTTGCTTTCGACTTTGTGAGTTCCTGCACAGAGTGACAGGAGTATTTTCTGCTAAGATAAGGGACTTTTCAAACACAAAGCTGTGTTGTTGTTAAAGATGGAAGAGTGCAACCACACAAGGACATTTGAAGGTGCTAGAAGAAGAAAAGGATGTGAATTCTGTTTTGTTAAATGCTTGGGACTGATGATGTTATCTGATTATGGACTCCTTCCTGAATCAGTGTATAAAATTTTGTGATCATAAGAGTCCATTTGAAAATTGGAGCCTTACAAAGAAAACTGACGCTGGAGATGTGGGCTGGTTTTTTGCTTTTTCTATGCAAGAAGGTAAAGACAGTGGATATCAAGGTAATTTTACATGGTAATCAAGGAAAAGCAAAATATAAAAAAAGGTGCTCATCAGTTTTGTTTTCAAAGGAACCTATTTCAAGTTGAATTGTCTTTGAGTTATAAAATGCAAAGGGGGTGAGCTGGGGACATGCATGAAAGGAAGAATCAGCTGCTATATGATACAGTTGGCTGTTTCCTAATGTTTCTTAATGAACAAGAGAATGAGACTGGGCCTTAAAATAGAATTTGGGGGAGGGAGGAGAGAATAAAGTTCCCTAAAGCATAATTAACTAGAGAGACACTTTTCTATACTCATTTATATTAATCTTCAAAAGTGAGAATAAAAGTAGGAGAAAAATACAAAGGAACTGGGGTGAAGTAATTTTCTCTACTTTCTTAACACTTACAAATTAAGTCTTGCTTAAAAAATAGGAAAAGAAAAGAAAAGGTTGGCTTCAAGGAAGGGCCTTCAGGGCAACAATATAAAATTATATGGATATTTAACTGCTCTGTATCAAGGTGCCATAATTAAGACAAAGTACCTTACAATTATTCCTTCTACCAGGTTAATGCATACAGTAAGTTTGAATTCAAAATTAATATATATTAATTTTAAACAAGATTAAAAAGAACCTGAATTCACAAAAAAAAACCTCTGAAAGGCACATATTATAAATAGATTATCAATATCAATTTAAAGATGAAGAACCTTTTTAAACACTGTCTCACACAGATAGTGTGACGAGTTGTTTGCATGTCTCCTTCTGTGAAGACAGTTAGCAATGTTTGTCATCACAGACCTTTCATCAAGGCATTAAAATGCTTGCAGAACAGTGAGGTCTCTATATGTTTTTGTACAAATTTCTGAAATGAGGATGCTGAGTGAGGTAATGTAGAGCTTGCCATGAAATGAGGATTTTGTTACAGCTGTCTAACTCCTGTGTATGTGAAACATTTTCTGAAGGCTTAGCATTAGGTTTTGTGCTGACCATGCACCCCTGATCGTGTGTCCTCACTATGTGATCTTGTGTTTCAGAGTGGTTACACCGCTGGGTGTGAGCACACCATTCAGTCAGGGGTCTCTGCCCTGGGCTGTCTCTGATTTCTGTGTGATCCCAGAGCTCTTACACAGGTGAGCTCCCCTCCCTAGTCTGCCAGTCCTGCTTGAAGAATTTTGGGACTAAAACTTCAGTCAGCCTGATGCTCACATCTACTGCTAGCAGGGTGCAACACCATCAAACCAGTTCTAGTAAAGCTAAATGTGGGGTGTTGACCTCCTATCACTTCATGTCTGTTTTTGAACATACTTCCTACATAGGAAGAATGTGTGTGCCTGTTTTGAAAGATTTAGTGGTACAGTGGTATCTTCACTTAAATCCTCCTCCACTGGCAATTATCTCCTTCACTTGGGAGTTGGCTGGCATCACTGTGCCAGCTCCTTGTCATTTTTGCTCTAACTCATGCTTATGAATTTGGGGGCTGCTGGAACTAGACAGCCTGGGGTGTTAGACAGCTGGCAAATTATGATTTCTGAGTGTGTTGGAAGAACCTATGTGGTGGAATTATACCTTTAAAAAAGTAGAGAAGTGTGAAAACTTTAGAGAATTTGGGCCAAGCACACTACTAAATCGAAACTTTAGCATTAATTTAAAATCAGGTCCCCTAAGTTTTTAGTCAAGGATTAAGCTCTCCTTCCCCAGCCTGACATCTTTCTAAACTTAAAAATCTTTTCTAATGACCTAATGTATGCCTAACAGGACAAAATAATTGTTCAGGTTGCAACTGGAGTATCTGCTCTCCTTTATCTCAGTTCAGTCTGTTGCACTTCCAATTGAAAACATTAAAAATAAGGTTCCTGAAACTATTTCTGTGCTAAAAGTTTGTCACTTCTAGAGATTCTGGTGACACTGTCTTATAGTGAATATCACCCAGATAATACCATGAAGACAGATGAAAGGAAGAAAAGAATACAGGGTTCTTCCACTCGTTGTGCTGGAAAGATAAGTGCTTGTCTCAGTGTGGGTGAGCAGAGAACTTCACGGAAGTTTCTGTCACCGCTATCTTCAGTGATGAATGGCAATCACTGAAAGTGTGCTCTCTGAACTAACTGAAGGGAATCTGCCCTACCATGACAAGACTCTTCTTAACAAGGAGCTACAATTATAGTGAATGTGGGATAAATTTTCACTTGGGTGTAGCTAGTTGAGGTCAATGCTGTCACCTTCATCTCTGAGGGATTTGATGCAGCTAGGGAAGTGAAACTCTGGGGTGAAAGACATATGGATGTAACATTTTGCTCTTGTTAATGATACAAAAATGGGGGATTGGGGTATGCCTTAAGTGCATCTTGATGTAGGGACCCCATCTTGAAGAAACCAAATGCTAAAAAAAGTCTGACTCTGGATTTGGTCCATACATCCATTCCTTTAAAATATAGCTTGCCTCAGTTGGTGGGAAAGAAGAGCTGCCTCTTCTCTCCCTGCTCAGTAGGTTGCTCTAGAAGCTGTGAAACTGTTCAGTGCTGCCCTGGGGGAGTGCTATCTTGCTATGGAAATGAATTCATAAATTTGACATTTTGCTGGCAGCGACAGGTGGTGTCTGTGAGAGCCTGACTGGCTGCCATCGGTTTGCCTGATGGATTGACTCCCATCACTGCTGAGCCAAAATTCATTGATTTTGCTCTTGCCCTTCCTTGGGATGACCTTCTCAAGAGGGAGACTGTACTGATTTTATTTTTCCCCCCCCTACCCTTCAACTCATCCCTGATCCCTTTTGTTTACTTCCTTTTGCAATAAGTCAGCTTCTTTAATCTCTTCTAATTATAGATTGAAGATAAGGGAGGTAAGTCAATGGGCTGAATAAAAGAGCAAAGTGTACGAACAGCAGCTCTTAGACAGAACAATCAGAGGTTGTTCCAGCTTCCCATAGTTAGGAACTGATGCATTGTCAGAACAATTGTACCATTGTCCCCCTAAAAATCCTTGTCGTGAAGAGGAGAAGGTGGGGGTGAGCAGGAACAGGGCAGACAATGTAGAAGCAAAAACCTTTAGAGTGAATTCAAGACCAAGTCAACTCAAAGGTTGGTATGTGGTGCTAGGGGGCTGTTACTTCCATTAAAAACAACAGGAAAAAGATCAGTTTAGAAGAACGGCAGTGCCAAAATGCTTGCAGTGTTTAATTAAGGCTTTTGCCTTTCAGGATCACCTAGTGGGGATGGTGCAAGAGGGCTTTGCTACCCTCTACAGCAGATAACGTGTTAGCTCGAACAATTTTAGTCTAGTAAGCTGACTTGAGCCTAAAGCAAGGTAAAGAGATAGTCTGAAAGCAGGAAGCATCTGGTGTCTGGGTGCTGATTTGGCAGGAGTACATACAGTGGGAACTGCAACTCCTTCTCAGGTTTTTCTGGTAGTAGTATGTCTGCTGCTGTGACAGAATCCACATCTTACCTAGAGACAAATGTGTGCTTTTAAGAAGGGAAGGTAAAAACCATGTGAATTAAAAAAAGAAATCTGTTTTGTCTTTTTTTTTCCTGTTTCTTTTAAAACCACTCGAATTCAGGGAGCTGTAGCTTAAGTTTTGCCATCTGTTAAGTGAAAGTAGTGATGCTTGCCAAATCAAGGCTTTAGGTCCCATCTCTGCCAGGGATCTAAGAGCTGACAATGTGCAACTACTATAGTTGTTGTAACTACACTACGAATAATTTTTAACATATTTTTAAGCACCATATAAAATGTGTCGAGTGTAAACTCACCCCAGCCTGGCAAAGTTGTTACTTTGTCACATGCCAGTTCTTCATGGAAAAGAGGGGTAAGGGGGGAGGCCTTCTATGGAGGCTGTGGCGGGGTGGGCGGAGACACCTGGGCAGGCAGGGGAAGCACAGCACAAGCAAGAAGGGAATGGATGACATAAAACAGAGGGAAAATGAATCTCCTTCACCCCAAATGAGGGGTTCAAAGTCCTAGACTTTGGTTAAAAGGGGTTTGTGGGTGCCCTGTAATGGTGCATAGAGAAATATTCCCAAGTTGGAATATGAAGAGCACTGAAGGATGGTGTGTGGGTAAGGAACTTTGGGATGCTGCTACCAGGGAGGGGATTGCAACCCCACCTATTACCACTCAGTTGTAATGGAGGATATCGGGAAGGTGCAGGTTTCAAATGTGAGCCCAGGAGAGACAGACAGGGCAGTATGGAGCATCCCTTCTGCACAGGGTCAGGAAAAATGTTACTAAGCAGCCTGTGGGAGAATGGATGGATGAGAGGAGTCCTGAGGCTGAAGCATCAGAGGGAATGTGACTCCCAAGGCCCCTCTGCCTGTGCTGCTCATTGTTCTGATCCCTGCCAGATGCAGAGGTGCCGAAATCCCCTGACCAAGAATGTTCTTGTGGGACTGCCAGTTAAGTGTCGCACAGTGAGGAGATGTCAGATGGGAATGTTTTTCCTCCCTGAACACCCACTGACTGGTCATTTCTGTCACATATTTACATCCACTGCTGCTTCTTGGTTTGAATCCAGAGTAAAAGGCTGTAGCTCACTTATTAGTACCTACTGAGTCTTGCTGACACAACGATGGTGTAGGGCTGGGAGAGAGCTTTCTATAATCAGCTACTTCATTTCAGCATGTGGTGGTAAGATTTTTCGTGTGGCAGTAGTTTCAGGATCCAAACCCTGATGATATCATGCTTTTTCTATTAATTTTTCTTTTTTTTTTTTTCTTTTAAAAATAATGGGCTGAAGCCTTTAATTCCTTGGTGATAGGATGCTTAATATGGCAGTAAACCAAATTCTTAATGACCAAAGTATAGTTAGCCAGCTCTTTCAAATCCCCAACATAGTTCAAGGAAAGCCTAATGTTCTACTCAGTAAAATGCACTGACTCTCTCAGCTTTACCTTCGCTGGAAAATTGTAAACACCATATTGCAGATGTTACATTCAATTCAACACAGCCTGAAATGATTGACAGCATCTGCTTCACAGAGGCCCAGGACAGAGCTAGCATGAACACTGTTTTACCTTGTGCTCAAAAAACCTCCACCGTGTCACTGGGAATATAATTTGAGGGAGCCCATACTGTGTGGTGACTTTGATTGCATTGCAGCTGCCTTCAGAATGTACTTTTTGTAGCTAGGGGACACAGCATTTTCAGTCTTGGGGTTTCATCAGATTTCTCAAGCAGCCTTTCTCCTCCCAACCCAAATATAAAAAGTCCCTCTGACAGCAAAGTTGAAAAAACTGGAGAAAGTATATTTGGGTTTGTGCATTAGAGACAATGAATAACTAGTCAGTTGTTTATAATTTATGGTATTTTCTAAAGGAAAAGAGAGAGAAACCTAACTTTTAATTAGAAACTTTCCAAGGAGAGAAATAGTTGTCTGTTTGCTGAAAGAAAAAAATTCTAGCATGTCTACGTGGCAACTGCTAGCAAACTTTTTTGTTTTGTGAGAAAAAGCAATGTAAAATCCCAACTAACAAGCTGATATGGCATTTCAGTATAATGAATCCTGATGGTTGATGTGCTTGGGTCATCCAAAACTGATATTGTTTTTCTATTCCATACAAAAACATGGTTAAAAAAGTAAAATTATTTTTTGTTTGTGTGTGGGGCAATGGGAAGGTTGAAAGGATGTTGCCTACTTGTTTTCTTGCTTTTGATGGGGAGAAGAAAAGTAGCAAGGATGGACACAGAAGTTTCTACCACCTTCTTCATAGAAGAGTAGAGGAGCCTGGATGTCATGCTCCTCATTAACTAGAATAGTGGGAATGTGGAATTGGGTGGGTGAGTGACTAGCTACATATTTAGCAGGAGGGGATACTTGAAAGAAATTTTTGTCATATAGATGAGATTTTTCTGTTGTAATAATAATTAAAACCAAAAAATCTTGGACCCAGAGGGGTGTTTGCCTCCCTGGACGTGGGAATAAAAGAGGACAGAGTGCTGCTGGTAGAGCTCTTCTGCAGAATATTTGTTTTGAAAGAAGAATCTAGCAGATCCAGTGGATTTTTTGAGTGACTCTGAGCTATAAAAGAGAGCATCTACCTTGTGTTTATCTTGAACACACAGTTCAGCTGAGAATTAATGACCACAGCAAGCTGTAAAGTAGCATGAGCAAGCTGGCTGAATGCTATTTGCTGGTTTTCCTAAACAACTAGAATAGAAATTGTTAGAGCTATGTGTGAGCTGACCTGGAAATACATTAAATGTAGTAGGTGGAGATGAAGTTGGGAAATGAGGAAGAAATTTAATACTTGACTGGGGGAAAATAAAGCTCTCTAATTATCTAAATTGTTTAGGTAGAAAATATATTCCTAAATAAAAACAAAACACATAGGTCTCAACTTCAAGGTTGAAACTGCTGGAAAAACCCCCTACAGCTTCAAGTAGGGGGGTTGAGGGACCCTAGGGCCAGGCACTGGGATGTAGGATGCTCTGGGTGAAAGAGAGGGAGAAATGCTCCAGGTCTGATCTGATGGCTGCTGTACCTGCTGAAATCTTCGGTGCTGACAGCCACGTGCTTTGATGCAGTTTCAAAGCCCAGCTCATGCAGCTCACCTGTGCTTCTGCTCATAATGTGGCCTTGCTCCCTGGGGGCCTGAGTGCTATCAAGTGACTGTCCCACCCGTGCTGCTGTGAAAGGACAGCTAAAATGTCTCTGCTAGGGCATGAGGGGGAAGGAGTCCCCCTTGTCACTGTCTTGCAGTGACAGCAGTGCTCCTCATGGGCATGCCTGTATAAGGAAAATACATGGCTATGCACACACAGGGTTTCCCTGGGCGAGACAAAAATACGGTGGGAGCCTCTGTGTGGTTGTTGAAAGAAATGATTTTCAGCAACCTGTGAAGACATAATATCTTCTCTGGGTCTCAGAAAATTGTCACCAGCCATCACTGCCTGGGTGATGCATCTCTACCTCCCTCTCTCCATCACAGAGCATTTTGGCTTTTTAGAGCACAGATTGCACTTTGTGTCAGACTGATGGAAAGGTGAGCTGTTTATCAGAGGAACTAATTCTCAAGATATCATTCTGTCCTGTGTGAGACAGTAAACTTGAGAGTGTAGAAATCAGCTAGGCGTTTGCTCGAGGAAGAATCCCTAGTTTCAGCTCTGTGTGTTGGGTTTTGTTGGTTTTGCCCAGTGATTTTTGTTATCTTTACTGCATTGCCTCTATGGAATACATCTATGGTCTCTGTGTGTGCAGGAAGATCTGTACATGCTTGCTGCAAGATTGATGACAGGCATTCTAATAATTTTAGGATGCTCTGGTCATTTAGATCCATTTGAGGTAGTCAAGAATGCGTTATTTGTCATTTGGAAAAACTCTCCTCTGTGAAAAGTTATCTCGCTGGCAGGTGAGATTGCCAGAGTCAACATGCATCCTAACTTGCTCACCTTTTTTCCCCTGAAAAACCAATGCTGGGTGACACATAAAATGTATTTGAAAGGTCAAAGACCTCATCTGCATAGTTAGACTCACCTTTGTTTTGCTTTATGATGGTAAAGCAGGGAGGGTAGAAGAGTTTTATGTTGATAATCTGTCCTGCAAATTTTTAAAATAGTCCAGACTGCTCAGAGGTAGGGTTAACAACCAATTAGTTTTTATAAAATAGATACATTCAATAGGATGTAATAACAGCATTTTGAAGGGAAAAAAAATCTGCAAAATTATAAAAGTCACCTATGACATTAGGTTGATCATTGGAAGATTGTGTAAAACTTGGATTTTTGCTTTGTTTTTCTAAAAGCAGTTTTCTGGCTAGAAAAAGGACAAAAATAACCATGAGGATAACATCAACTCTGAACTTGCATGTGTAAATTGAGACTTTCCTCACCTCTGTCTCAGTTCCCCAAATATATGTACATCCACTTTCTCTCTCCTTGCCCCCAGCTGTATATTTCTGGAGGTACCAGTTGCAAAGAAGCTATGGGAATCCATTTCTAATTCTGCCAGGCAGCAGGTGGAGAATTAGCATAGTGACTTTCATTATGGGAAGCAGGAGGCACTGAGGATCTGGATCCAGAATCAGACATATCAGTGAACCTGTATAACAAATGGAGGGCCCCAGAGATTTACTGCTGTCTGGTGTTAAATTGCTCTCCCAGTTTTTCTCTCAGCAGTTTTGGACTGTAGTTTCAATCTAACAAAATAAAATAAGTTAGCTGGAGTCAAGCAGATGCCTGTAAGTTAGGCATGTGGAGATGTGGGAAGGACTACAGGAGCTAATAGCTGGGCAGTGTGTTCCCTGGACCAGCTGCAGCCATGGATGCCTGCCCTGGGTGTGTGCTGAGCACAGACAGCTGTGACTGAGGTAAGGGGTGTAGTCTGAGAGTCCTTCTGCTGGCAATAAAATGAAGTCTGTCAGAATGAGGCCTTGCTTTGCACATCTGGGGACCAACAGCTCTAAGCTTTGCTCCCCACTTCTCTCTCTGGTCACAGGTAATTCCCAAGGTCTTTCTTCCCCTTTCACCAGCTGCAAAGTGAGGAAAGTATTATTAGCTTGTCTCACAGGCCTGGAAGATAAATTCATTAATATTTGTGAAACATCAGATACCATAGTGATGAGTGCCACACAAAAGCCCGTGAGGAAATTAATAATTAGGTATTCAGAGCAGGGAATGGATGTTATGCAGTAAATAAGGTGAGACTACACATTGAATGAAGAGGATGAAAAGAAATATTGAATAGCAAATTTAGTCCCAGAGCAACATCCAGCTTGTGCACTGGTTGAAGGAAGGGTTGTGTGGAAACTTATGTAATTGCATTATAAATATTGCATTGTACATATGTATACCAGTGGTCTAAAGTAAGGTCACATGTAGAGCATTAAATGTGACATTTTCCTAATAGTTGGTTGTTTACTCTGTATCCAAACTTTATTTTAGTGTATCTCTTCAGTTTTTAACCTAGTTGATTTTAGAAAAGTAATAGTGTTCCCTGAGCAAAATATATTAAGAATTCATATTTAATTCCTTATATATTTTGGGATGGAAAACACGGTATGTGGAGAAAACATGCTGCCCTATAACAGTAGTGAAAACTGATTTGAATATGTACTGAGGTGAAAATTACATCATCACATGCCCTTCCAGTAACAGGGAACAGGATAATCTGACAAAGCACCAGTGTATTTAAACAGACTAGAAGTAAATTCCCTGCTGGTAACTGCAACTTTGAATTTAGCAGCAAAGGAGTTTAATTGCTGTAATCTGGATGTCAAAAGTTGACACTTGCTAGGCAAATGACTATTCTTGCTACATGAGAGGAAAATCACCGATGCCTGCATATTTAAAAGAAAGAAAAACCTGGTTATGTTCTGTTTGCTGGGTAGGTAGTTAATTGTAGTGCTGCCAGTTTCCTTCTCTTATTCCTATGGATAGGATCCATATATACATCAGCTACAAAGGACTAATCTCTCTTTGTCACAACACTCATTCCAGTTAACAAATTTAACAACAAGGCAGCTTCCTTTTGGAACGGGTGTTATATATAGCAGATATATATATATATATATCTGCTAGATAAATAGCAGCTGGATGGACTTTTGAATTACTTTACTTAATATTTTTTAACAGTATGTTTGCTGGAGTGTACTTGACCTGTTATGGCAGCAAACAGTATTGAATAAATTTGACAAATAGTGGTGAAATGTGCTTAATATTTGATGAATGTAGCTTGGCAGGCCCCTCATCATCAGTTGATTTTTAAAGCCTTTTAATATGCTTGGAATGATTCCAATTTCTTTATTCTTTTTCTGGTAAGTGCATTTATAGGTTTCCCGATCCTAACTTTTACTCCCTCATCTTTACCATATTTGTCTTCTGAACCTGTTTCTTCTTCCCATCTTGTGGTTTCCTCTCTCAGCTCCATGTCATGTTTGCTCTCTCCGCTTGTGTATTTTTAATATTCTTCATTTCATCCCTTTTCTCAAATTCTCCTGCCAAGTGACTCTTAACTCTGATGTGCATGTCTTGGAAACATGCCATGTACTTGTGAACCACTAGGAAATAATGGTGTTGGCAGTAGTCAGAAGCTGTGTTTAGATGGGAATTACTCCTTTCACTACAGGCTTCTGGGAAAGAAGGGCACTGAGGTCTTCATGATGGTCATGAGCTACTTGGATGTGTTACGCTACTGCCTTGACTGGGTGAAATCACCACCAAATTCCCTGTTTTAGTTTATACATGCAAGGTATTTTCCAGTCTCCACACCCATCTGCTTCCAAGCCATCTGCTGCTGAGTAGGTAGCTACAACTAGTTGTCAGTTTGTGCCCTAACGTGATGGGGACAGCTCCAGTTTTACCTCCTCCCCATATTTAAGTGTGTTTTGCTGTCCCTTTAAATGCTCAGTGTTCCTTACTCCTGCTCATCAGGGAGCTTCCTCAAACTACAGCACTGTTTGAACACCATTGGATTCCGTGCTCTTTGGTGTTCTGGAAAACACCAGCATCAAGTGGTAAAACCCCAAGTGCTCTCCACTTGGTGGCTTGACTTGAGAAACATCTGAACAACAAGACAAGTCCTGAAGCACACCTGCCAGAAATTCTGGGAAAAAAGAGTGTTTTGTTTTCATGCCAGGATGGTTTTCTTGCCAGTGATAAAAAGTTAGAAACGTTTCTTTTTGTTGGTTCATTTTTAATTGGCAAACTTAGTCTGCAGAAATCAGAAGCAATTGTCCAGGTAAAATGTGTATCTAATTTGCTACATGGGTCTTCAAGCTGTGTTGCCCTTTAATCCTGTGTTTAAAAGGTAGTTTTCAGCTCTTTTGTTTCACTCTGTCTTTTGCAGGTAATTAGTGATTGCTTTTATTCCCACAGAGGTGAGGAAAGAGGGCAAAGCTGGTGCCATTGAGCTGAGTAAATTCTCTCGGTGAGATTAGGGCAGAGCTGGGATCTGACTACTCTAAGTCTCCAGTGCCAGGTCAGTGTTTTGCTCACAGCTTTGTTTTCTTCCCAGGGGTGAGACACTTCCTGGGTCAGGCGCATCTCTAGGATTTGTCTTTAATGCTGACAGCTACTCAGCTCTTGCTGCTGCTGCCAGTGCAGAATGGGTGTAAAAAACTAATGCTTCAGTGTAGCCTCCTTCCAGAAAAACAGCATCTATAAAGATTTGGTAAAGTCTAAGCCCTGTCAGTGCCTCATCATAAAAGCTTTGTGAGAGAGCAAGCATGGTGTTCTTGTGAAGTGAAAGTTTCTGGATCGGGAACTTGAATTTTTTTCGTTTTACTTCCTTAGCTGAGCATAAGCCCAGTACAGTGCTGGGCAGACGACAGGCACCCAAGTGGTCATATCCATGCACAGTGGATGGTGATTTTTTCAGTTGGTTTTCTTTTATTAATCATTTAGTAGCTGTAGTGATTCCCCCCAAGCTGATGCATCCTTGTAACTTACGAAAAAGTGGATAAGAAAGAAAACACTTTCTGTTGTCTGAAGACATATTGATCATCTTGATGTCCAGTGGCTGACTCAAGTGTTAGCTGCAATCAAAACTAAAGCTTATTATTTTGGTTTGATTTCTTTTTAAAACTAAGGTTGTTTGTGAGGTTTAGACACAGTTCCCACTATTCTTGCATTGTAGAAATATGGCAAAGGCTTTCTTATTTTATTTTTATTTTTCTGGTTTTTTTTTCTCCCTCTGTTATGCTGATAATTTTTTGTAGAACAGAGAAATATTTCGTCTGATTATTTTAATTTTTTTTTTCTGTCTGGACTGATTGGGTGTGGATTTTGCATAGTTAGTCATTACTAAGGCATGAAATGCATATTGGATATTGTTAACACAAGTTTGCACAAAGTAAAATGGAAAATCTAGTTTTGTATTGATTTAAAACTAGCTATCTAAAGGGAGCTACTTGTATCTGATATTTAAGAATGATGTGAGAAAATTACAGAGTCTTAAATGAAGACAAAAATATTAAGATGAACACTTTTTTTCCCCCTAATCTCTAAGAAACAGGAGGAGAGCATGATTTTATTTGTGGGTGAAACTGAAAAATTTCTAGGAAGCTGAACATGGCAAGAGCACACACAGTGGACGGTCTGAAACCTGCAGTTACCTGCCTACAGTTATTATAAATGTGTCATGTATGTATGATAAAGGTCCATAACATTTTGCAGAAGTGCCTATTATGTACCTGTTATGATTTCGCTGTTTATAGTGCCAATTCCTCACATGGTGCTTAGGTCTTTAAAGATAATATGAAATATGTTGAAATCAGTGCTCTGATTGAAACACTACCGCCATCACCTCGGGTGAATTGCTAGGCATGGTGTCTACAGACAAATTGCGAGTTCCAGGAGTTTTTTTTGTTTATTCTTTTAAATAATAGTATTTTCTTTTAGATACAAAATCAATCTCCTGATTAATCTTTCTTAATAATTAGGTAGTCTAGAATTCTTTTTGGTTGTGTTTTTTCCTCAAACTCTCATTACAATAGAGCATACAGCACACAGACTTGCCTGATGCACAGAACAAGAAATCTGCTATAGCCCTCTGTGCTGTAACACCAATGTTTAAGGTGTTTGCTGCAGAGGAATCTACAACCTTACCAAAAGCTTGTATGCTCTACAGAATATCCACCAATAACAATTTTGTTTTATACGCTCTGGGAGGTGGGACAAAAATTCAACATGTCATCCTTTGCTTACAAATAACTTCTTTACCATTTTTGGAATTCACTGTGTAGAATTGGTTCTGATAGTTAGTGCCTTTTGAAATGGAAATGCAATAGTGCAAAAGTCACTCCTTTAAAAATGAACAAACAAAAAACCAACAATAACTTCCCCACAAACAGAGGCTGAAAAGCAATTAGGGTCCTTTGTTTTGTACTTGACGAAAAGGTCACCTCAGCAGTATGAGTGGGGAAGGGGAAAGTTCAGAGTCGTGATGTGCCTTGGGGTCATGAACCCATGTCCTTAAGAGACATGGGTTCTCTTAAGAGAGCCCTAATACCTTGACTGTAAATTATTCTGGGTCATTATACTTTACTAACAATATCTTCAGATTCTGGGGTCCACAGAAAAGCAATTCTCTCTCAGAGGGCTCATTTCAGTCAGTACCCTGTTCCATTAATATTCGTTGCGAGTCACAAAGGTGAAGTGCTTTGCAGAGGGGTCCCATAGGCAGTTTCTAGGCCCTTTGTGACTCAAAAAGCCTCTCTAATGATCTATCAAATGGACTTTTCGTAGGTTTTGTTATTTTATCATTTATGTCAGAGCTAGGTTTTAAAAAACTTTGATTATGCACATTGTCCAGCTGGTTGAGTGGAAGTGGATGAACAACATTGGAATTAATCACCTTGGTGGGTGAGTGCTTTTTTAATTGAAAGAATGAAACTGCAAATGAATCTCCATAACTATGATTTTTGAAGTGCTTTAAGTATTGATTGAAGTAGAAAGAGAGGACACACAGAAGTGCTGGGCTTTCTTCTCTTCCCTCTGTCCTTTTCATTTTGAAGGAAGGTGGCAGTCAGCACTGTAGGTTTGCAAGAATTGATCTGATGGTGTTGCAAAGGCCATGTGCTCTAGTCTGAATCCCTCCATCTGCCTTTCCTCTTGATTGACTCCAGGATGGTGAAAAAATGAACCAGATACTGAGTCACTCAGTCTTGCCAAAAATGGCATCCTCTGTACGAGCAAATGCAACTCTTAGGTCTGGGGAACTTTGATGTGGAAAAGAGTCATACCTCTAAAGTTGGTGACACCAAGACAGGTAATCTGGGGACTTCAGTTCTGGACTTTTAAATCCCACTTTAATCCTACTTCTAAATATAAAATCCTTTTGTGGAATTGGGCTTAAGTCATTTCTGGCAGGAAGGACAGTTCAACACTGAAATTGATTTTATCTAACAAGGTTGTGTAACTTCAATTATCAGACGTTTTTTAACTTGTATTAGAGGTCTGTCATGATGGATTTATATAAAGTAGACTGTCTTGGAGCAGGGGTTGAACAGGACAGGAACTTAAGGTCACTTCTAGCTGCACTTTCTGTAATCTACATTAAAATAAAGCATTAGCTGTACTTCTGTTCTGGCATGGAATGTAGGTTGAAAATCAAGCAAATCTGCTGAGCATTACTGTTGGTCTCCCAAGCTTTGAAGTTATAAAATAAGCATGCAAGGCTGTCATAAAATTGATCTGAAGACTCTATTTCACTGTTTACTGCAGGACACATGTTCCATACTGATTTATATGCTATGAAGTTATGCTTACGTGTATTCCATGCTCTGGAGCAAAGCCATTGAGACCAATTAAGTTCTCTGGATTAATGAAGATACAACTGAGAGTGGAATTTGACTCATTGACTTCTCTGGGACTGCATAAATATGAATCGGGAATGGTTTTGTTCACACAAGTGTGGTTGAATCCAATACTTAAATGCATATGTAGCTGAATACAAAAACACTGTGTGAGATCACTAGGCTAGGAGTGACTACTGTAGAATGAACAAAAAATACTGTAACTGTGCCCTTTGTCTGGAGAAAAATCAGGTTTACTTGCTTTTTTTCCTGCAATATATGGTCTTAACTAAATGCTATGGAGTTAATTTCAAATGTCTCTCTCAACATGCTTCCTTGAAATTCTGTGGAAGAAATATTTTATTTATTAGGTGGCTGTGGTCCACAAGTTCTTTAGAGTGAGAACGAAAGTACAAAAATTCTTGACTACCTGTCCAAGAGCAGAGTTGAAAGGCAAACTGCTGGTAATGGTATAGTCAGGACTAATGAGATGGGAGTACTGGCTACGGTCCTTAAACTTAAACAAGCAATGATTTGGGTCATTTGAGTTCTGCTGCTAGTCTCTAATAAGAAAAAAACATGTCTGTGACCATTTTAGTTGCTAGAAATTCATGCCAGTCTTTATAAAGTTTCTTTATTGTCTTGAAAATGCTATCTTTAGAGAACTGATTAGAAATTAGTTCATACACAAATACACACATTTTGAAATTGGGACCTAGGTGTCCCTTTTTGTATGCCAGTGAGCCAACCTAGGTGTTACAGTTGATGAGAGATATGTCTGCTATCGTTCTCTATCTTGTACAGTGCAAGACTGAGCCTATTAAGAACTTTAAAATTTCAGGATGTGTTTCTTAAAGATGAATTCTTGAGATATGCTGACTATTACTGCCTTCCATTTTAATTGACTATAAAAAGTAATGGAATTATTTAAAAGTGGAACCATTTTTCTCCTACAGTGGAATTCAAATAGCTAAATATTCTTCCCATCTCTCTGTGGCAGATTGATCCTGACTGGGCAACAGATGTCCACCAAACCTGCTCTATTACTTATCTGGAAAGAGGAGAGAAGGTTCCTGGGTTGGGATAGGGACGGGGAGAGATCACTCACCCATTATGGGCCAGGGAAAAACAGACTTGACTTGGGGAAATTAGTTTAATTTATTACCAATCAAATCAGAGTAAAATAATGAGAAATAAAATCAAAACTTAAAAACACCTTTTCCCCCACCCTTCCCTTCTTCCTGGGCTTAACTATCTCTTCCCCACCAGCTGAATGGGGAATGGGCATTGTGGTAAGTCATCCCATGTTGCTGAAACTCCTTCAGGGGGAGAATTCCTCACACTCTTCCCCTATCCAGTGCAATGTCCCTTCCATGGGAGACAGTTCTCCATTAACTTCTCCAATGTGAGTCCTTCAACTGGGTGCAGTTCTTCACAAGCTGCTCCAGTGTGGGGCCCTTCCACAGGCTGCAGTCCTTGAGGCACAGCCTACTCCAGCTTGGAACCCCCATGAGGTCACAAGTTCTGCCAGCAAAACTGATGCAGTGTAGACTTCTGTCTCCATGGATCCGCATGTCCTGCCAGTATCCTGATCCAGTGTGGGCTTCTCACAGCCTCCTTTAGGCATCCATCTGCTCCATGGTCTCCAGGTAGATTGTTGCTCCACTCTGGACCTCCATGGGCTGCAGAGGCACATCCTTCCTCACCACGATCTTCACCATGTGCTGCAGGTGGATCTCTGCTCCACCATGACCCTTCATGGGCTGCAGGGGCACAGCTCCCTCACTGTGGTCTACACCACAATCTGCAGGGAAATCTCTGCTCCAGCACCTGGAGCACCTTCTCCTCCTCCTTCACTGACCTTCATGTCTGCAGAGCTGCTTCTCCACATATAGCTCTCTCTTCTTTGACTGCAGTTGCTGTTGTGCAGGATTTTTCCTCCTTCTAAACTATGTAATCCCAAAGGTGCTACATCACATCGATGGCCTTGACTAACAGCTGGTCCATTTTGGAGACAGCTTGCATTGGCTCTGTTGGATGTGGGGGAAGTTCTTAAAGTTTCTCCTAGAAGCCAACCCTGCAGCTGCATCCCACTACCAAAACTTTGCCACACCAATCCAACACTGACTATGTGATTCTTCACCCAGAATCAATTTATATCTTCCCCTCCATGTCTTCCCAAGATACCTAGCCTTCTTGTGTTGTTGTGCTTTTTAAACAGCCTAATGATAAATTACTATCTGTCTGAGAGCCTATTTGCTGAATTATTTTCAAAGTTTGATTTAACAACTAATGATGCCATGATGGTGAATCCATCGTGAAGAGAGTGAAAATAAAAACTTCGTAAACGGCAGTACTAGCTGAGCACTGCTAGCAGAGGAGAAAGAATGCTCTATTTTAACTTTTAAGCTCTTTTTCTGCAGTTCCAATGAAATTCCTTGGGTAGTAGAGTCCCTCTTTTCCACAGCACTGCACTATTTTGTGACTGGACAAGACTGTGCTCTAATTAGATAGATTCCACTTATGCTTGAACAGATACCAGCCAACGGATGAAAGTGCAAAATGTTGTATGATGACCTTAGAGGCATGAGAGTGCCTCTTCAATGGTATTTCTGAGATGTGCAAGTTCATTTTCTAGCTAGGCGTTTTACCCCCACAACCCCCATGTCTTTGTTGTCAGTCTGTCATAATGCTACTTGCAAATGCTGAAGTGCTTCCCTCAGGACACTTATTGTTCTACCTTGTACTTGCTGTACACTTGTAATTAAAGGTGTGAGTATTATTCCTTCCTTCTTAAACAAACTGTATTCACTTCCCAAGATTTATCAATCTCTCTTACTGGGTAACAGAGATGGTGCTGAAAATGATGTGTGTTCTTGTATAGAAAAGCGAACAGGATCCTGAGAGGCTAAAGTAGGGAAATAGATTTATTAGTTATCCAGAGAGCCTCCTGGCCAATGCAAAGTAATCCTCTACTCCTTTTCTTATACTTTGTTTCATCTAAATTTAGCCGCCTCCAAAATATGGGATTTCTGCCATTTTTGCTGGAAGACTATAACAGGTTAATACATCTCACATAGAAGAAGTTTCTCGTGGTGTTCAGTGTAAATTATTTCACAGATGAAATATACCTTGCTGTCAGGGAGCAGCCTAAATTTTCACTTTCTTAATTTCATCCCATTACTCCTTGTTATATCCCTCGTACCAATCTAAATAATTCATCACCCTTCTTAATGTTTATACCCTTCAAATATTTATAGGCAGTTATCACATCTCCCTTTAGTCAGAGCTTAGCTGAGCTGTTCATATTTAGACCTTTTAATCTTTCTTCATAAGAAAATCCTTCTACATGAGATTGAGGGCCTGATCCTCAAAGGTATGTAGGTGTCTATCATTGACTTGAGCAGAATTGTGGCCTAGATATTAGTGCCATTAGGCAGCAGGCTTTTTCTCTCTCTGAATTACTATTAATTTGTCAGTATTAGATTCTAAGTGGTACAGAACTGAATGTGATATTCTGGGAGCATCGTGGCCAGTCTTGACTGGCTTGCTGGGTCATGTATCACCTCAGTATGTACAACGCTTAGAGTGTGTTGTGCCTCTTGCTCTCACACAGAATTGGAAATTTGTATCTATGGTAGTGTTCAGTACTGCCCTTACCTGCCTTCTGGACCTCTATATTCCAAATTTCTTACTAGTGAATTAGCTATTCTGTGTGTGTGAGTACATATATTTATTATAGATGCATGCATATACAAAAAAATGGTACTTACTGCCCATCATCTGAACATAGATGAAAATTAAGAGGTTCTGCTGAACATTAATCTCTATATCACTACACTATACAGTTTTCCAGCTTCATGTGGTGGCATTAATCACTACTTTTTGTTTACAGATTTTTTCAAACAATTTATTGTTCATGTAACTCTGCTCATATCCAAGCCAATTTGAATTAAGATTGTAAGGCAGAATCCCTATATCAAATGCTTTACTGAAATCTGGCTACTGTAAATCTAGTGTAGGACATATTTCATTGTTCTCAGTGGTCTCTTAGGTCCCTTGGGTATGAATTTTTGTTTGAATCTTCCATTTTTTTCTTGTGCAGTATGAATTATTACTGGTGGTTATGGTTTCTGGGCTACCACAACTGGAAAAACTCTCCTTCCAGTTAGAAATGGAAATAGTCATCCCATGTTTAGGCTCAGGATAGACTGAATTTTTTTTAAATACCAATTTCTGCCATCCCAAAAGAGTTTGGACACACAGGTGTGGGTCTGGAACCAATCAGAGCTGGACAGATCAGCACACTAGTGGTAATGACTGCATTTTTGTGGGCTTAACACGAAATATTTTTAGGTTTTATTCTTTTAGGTTTTTTTGTCTAAATTAAGGAAATAGTTAAAGCAAATATTTTGAAATTAAAATCGAGTACTATGTAAATGTGTAAAAGCAAATTTGTTTTTGAGTGGTTAAAACTAATAACCATATTTGAATAAACTTGGAGAGATTTCTTGGCTACATCAAGGTTTTGTCTGAGTAAATAACTTTTGCACAACTCTACTTCCATTTTGTGTCTGGCAAATATGAAATCAAATCTTGGAACGTGATACTGCTGTTTTAGATGCCATAGTCCTGGTGCAGAGTGATGCTACTTCAAAGCCTGTGTATCACCCACAGGCCTGCCAGACTGAACTGTCTCTCCCTTGCTTGTTTTTCTGACAGTGTTTGGGTGGTGGATTTGGATTTTTTCCTGAAAGGGCTTGATGCTTGTCAAGTCTGTAAAAAAACAAGACATCAAAATATTACATGGTAGTAGCGCCAAATTTGAATGACTTTCCTAAGGCTGACTTAGCTCATCTATGCTATTTTTCTGGATGACCTTGTTTTATTACAGGGAGCACATTTCTTTTTTTAATATTCAATACAATGCATTCATCATCTTTCATCTCTCACTATTTCACATTTGCTTATTCTGAATCTCTTGACACAGATTGTCATCTACAGAAAAAATATTTTACTGAAGACCCATTTCAATCTTCTACAGAGCTGCTGTGCTTTATTTTGAGTCTTACACAACATTGCCTTCCAGAGGTGTGTAGAGTTTCAGCTTCAGTCTTGCAAAGCTGGCTTGTTGTTAGTTTTGTGGTTTTCTGGCATCACATGAATTCATTACATGAATTCTTCTGTTGTTTAAACTACTACCCAAAAAGTTGTACGCCTATGTGATGCAACTATGCATATATGTGTCTCATCAGAGACACTCGTACTCTGCCTCTTTCTTTGCAAAGAGTGTCATGCGAGGGACTATTTTAGGTTACATTATCAAAAGAAAGCTTTTGATGGTTTTTGTTCTTCCCTGGCAGTGCTGGCCCATATAGCTCTCCTGAGAAATCTTTTTAAGTGAAGGCAAGCCACTTCTGTGTGACCTTTAGCTGAAGCAAAGTGAACAATACAGAAAACAAAACTCAGAACCTTCTGTGAGAGAGTGAGCACTTAGATGGGCTGCATGCTGGCTTGGACCAAGCTGGATCATTCAGACTTGGGAAATGAGGAAATTTATTTTTGGGGTTTTTAAACAGTAAGCAAAGCAAACAGGAGAGGAATAGCACCTCCTAAGACTGATGTTCTGCTACTTAATATCCACTTGTTTTCTATTATAATTTTATACCTCTGCAAATGTGTAGTGCTGGAGAATCAGGTCCATAGTGTTCCTCTGACTGCCTGTAATGATTAAAAATAATACCAACAGAGATGAAGTGTTCAGGAATTAAGGGAATAAAAATGATCTCACACATTTATAATTTTAAAAATCTGTAAGATTAACTTATTGTAAAAGCTGGTTTATTTCAATGTTATATTCTAAGCTCTGAAAAAAACTACTATATCTTTCCAAAATGTGATTAATCAAATGGTCATTTCTTTTCTGTATAGGAACAGAATATTTGGGGTTTGATTTCATTAGGCTATTTTCTTTTACTGATTTGAATTCAAAACTTTCAATTCTAATAAAATAGGAATGGCAGGAACTTGATATACTTTCTACTCTTTCATTAGAATAATAGTGTTAGTTTCTTTAGTTCTAGGAAATGAATAATGACACCAATTATCAATCTCGTGACAGGCTAAGAAGAATATTATCTCAATACATACTAGTCAGCTTGACCTTTTATTGACTTGACCTTTAGCTTCTCTGAGAAACAAAATTAGGACACCTACATAATTTTGTGCTGTGATTTTGAAATTCTGACATGGTTTGGATTATAATTTTGAAGTTGTTAAAACAGTAAACTATCAAATTCTTAATCTGTACCAGTAACACAGGCAGGTAGAGTTGAGACAGGCTTTGGTCAATAACCAATGATAACATGTTGGAGATTTGGGATAGGGGTTTTTTTTTGTTGATTTTGTATTATTTTTGTTAAGTTTCACCTTTATTTGCCTTTCTTTTTTTTTTTTTAAAGAAAAAGGTCTGTTAGCAAAGAGGACCTGAACAAAGGAATAACCAAGCCTTCCAGTCCAAGAAACAGTGTGGATTGGTTAATATTGTCTGAATTTCAATCTTCACTTCCACTATGCCCCAAAATATTTTTTCTTGCTTTCTTGTGCAAAAGATTATTCTAGTTTGGCTTTTGCTGCAGAAAATATACTAAAAAGCCAGTTTAATAAAAATAAGTTCCTTATGATGAAGATGAGAGTCTGCAAATAGTGGATTGTAAACTAGTACAATCTAAAATATTTTGTCATAAAAAAGGTACCTTGGTTCCCTGTAGGTCTTGTCCAAGGTCAGCTATCTATCTATCTAATCTAATCTATATTCTTCTGCTATCAGAGAAGGAGATAGACATGAAGGGGAGACATGGTGGAGCAAGTAACACATCTACTTATGTGGGAAAACAGAGGATTATGAAGATGAGTGCGTGCTTCCTTGTGGGAAAGTCCACATCTCCTTGAGAACACCTGAAAGTATCTTCTAGTAAGAGACTGCACCACAAAAATGAAGTATGAAGTTGGTGCAAATTGAACCTTGCCTAGATTTGGGGAAAAATGTATTGATCAAGACTGTTTTTCATGAAATATGTAGACTTTCCTCTACAATAATCATAACAGTCACAAAAATAGTGCTAGTCTTGTTGACCTCTAAGCCTGATCTGTGTAACAATAAAAGGTTATTCCTGCTATCAGTCTTTCATCTGAAGCAGCAGAGGTTCCTGTGGCTGATACGAAGGTTACAACCCTACTGACGAACAGTCTGATGCCTTGGGATAAATTCTCTTTCGTAGTTCATCCTCTTAAAAACCACAGCAACCTCACACATTCACAACTCCAAGCAAATAAACAAATATATCCATGTGAAAAGACAGTGAAGTTGCAAAAAAACCTTAAGATGTGTGAAAATTAGAAAATGTCAGAATTAATCTGTTAGTAAAACTTTTGTGTGCTCCAGTGCACACACGCTTAATGTAGTGGCCTACTTGTGTGTTCAAATACTACTCTTTTCTTAGGATTTCTGACTTGTATTTAAAATGAGCCTATCTAAAAGAGAAGTGAGGAAAATTTAACAAAGGACGTTGTTCCCCAGAAGTGCTTTGCTTGTTGTCTGTGTTCTTTTAAGTATGCTTTGTGAATCAGAGAGGCAGTTGCAAGGAGAGAAATTATAGTTTCCTGGGTTCTATCCTTGACTATCAGGCTGTAGAAATGCACTTTCTTCCTCCTTCTGCCTTGGAAATCCTGTATGATGTTAGGTGAGAGGCTTTCAGGTCATTCTTGTCACAGCTAGTGAGGAATTTTCCACCATTGTTTCTTGCATGCCACTAACAGTCTAAGATGGGAGCATCTTCAGCTGACTTTCTTGGAGTTGTGCTATGAACATAAGTGATGTTGTGCAGTATTGGGCACACCAGAAAAAAAGTGTTCAACTGTGGAGTCTAAAGTCAGGTAACTTTTGTTCTTAATAAATTTGTGCCATTGTTGCCCATCTTCAGAATGTAGGGAATGCTTCTGCCTCACTTGCAGGCTGTGAATGCTAACTCCTTTTCAGGCCCTGCCATGGGCAGTGCCATAGAAAAGGCAAGGAAAAATTAATCACTATGTTTTAGGAACAAAGAGACAGACCACATACTGTGAACACACACCAGAGTAATGAATGAATGACTGTTCAAACTGTCCTCACATTGACCAAAATATGGATCCTGCAGAAATATTAAAGCCACTGTCACTGAGAAATGTAGCAGAAAAGCTAAGGAACAGGAAGCTGAATGAAGTCACGTATAATCATATTTCTGCCACATAACTGTATTTTATACCATTTTCATGGTTTTCCCTGAAACCTTTTTCCTTACAATTTTTTGCTGCTTATAGGCAATGCAGCAGGACTTCCTTTAAAGACCTGACTTCCCCAGGGCTCCTTGTAAGCTCTGAGACTGGGATAACTCAAAGTTTTCAATTTCTAGACATTCAAATTGGATCCAGTGACAGAGTGAGAAAAATGAAACATTATGGATGAACAGAGCCTAGCCCTGGGTATTCCATAGAAATCACTGAAGGCCTTCTGTGTTATTTCATCTAAAGCTAGAAAATCTTTTATTGGGAAAGTTTATTTTGGTACTGAAAGATGTTTTTTCAGGCTTGTTGCAAACATTGGAAGGAAACTTAAGACTCTTTTTTCATTTTGTCTTTCATGTGAATTACCAAAATCCACCACTAAAATTATGTGATGAGAAGAACTTTTGGAGCTGTATGTGTAGCAGGGTTAAAAACCTCATATGACCTACTCACACAAGTACTTCTCTGAATGATTTTTAATACAACTAAGCATCCTACAATTTGTTTGAATAAAAATATAACATGATATACCACAGTCAGGAGCATTCTGGACTTGATTACTTACATTTCATGGTAAGAAATTTTAAAGAGGAAAATTTCAGCCAGTAAAAATTGCAATCCATTTCACATGTAATACTGTTGCTTCCATACCTGTTCACTCTTTCCTGGGATCTTCCAACTGTAACAGCTTATCAGCAGGAGTAGCCACCAACCCAGGCTACTTAAACACTGTATGGATTATTTCAGCTATGCTTAGCCTGTTGTGTCCTTATTCTTACATGGCAACATTTTACTCTGCCGGTGGTGCTACGGAGTTTTGTCAGCGTTCTCAGACTCTGTGCAGTATTCCTTTGGGTCAACAGAGTCTGCTTACCAATTCTCCCCATTGTTATCCCCCATGTTTTTTTAACCTTGGGCTTCATTTAATCAAAACCAACACAGTAAAAAAAGGTAATAGTGTGTCTCTGCAGTAAATTGTGCTTTTTAACTGTTCTAAGTTTGGCAGTTGTGTTTTATTCATGGCATATTACCATAGGAAGGGAGAAAGTTCCAGAGATATAACAAAAAATAATGCAGTAGTATCTTTTTACATGGCTTTGTTTTTTTCCAAAACAATGGAGATTCAGTGAATCGTCAGGGTGAGCTTTTGGAAGTTTTGCAATTAGACAAAATAATAATTTAAAAATTGTGTTTCTTGGATGATTTAAATTTCTATTAATTAGCATTGGAGGAAGAACACTGCTGACAAGTCAGAGTTTACTTTGATAAAGTATAGGACCTTCCTGTAACAAGAGCTCTCATTCTATTGTTAATGACAGAACAGGCAGGAGCAGGAAGAAGATAATTTTTGGTATCCTGGCAGAGATACTGCTGTATCAAGAGTGGCAAAGAATGGCAAAGAATTTTCCTAAGGTGTTCTTGGTGTTTGGTGTCAGGAGTAAAGCAATCTAAAAGGATGGCTATCAAGTAATATAAAATAAGATTCCTGTGGAAATATACACAAAATTTTTCACATGGGGAACAAGCAGTTCGTATGTGCATGGTGCAAATGATGGAGGGTGGTTCTAATGGTTAGATTTTTGTTAAGGCAGCTTGCTTTTAACGGGGTTTGTGCAAAGATCTTTGTTAGTGTAGATCCGCAAACTGTCATAATCTTGGCCTTGGCTCTTCAGTGGGAAGCTAAGAATGTTGGAAGGGCAAAGTGATGAATGCAGAAATGATCTCAGCATTTACAAATATCCCAATGTTTGGATCCTTTTGTGTGGAAATTAGAGACCAAAAGTAAAGGTTTGATACTTACTCTGTAATTTACTGGCTTATCTTCTAAGTAATTAAATCCCCAGCTAAGCCTTTTTAGCACTCCTGTCCCATGATGCATGTTTGGTGGTGCTGCTTTGATCCATGCCATTTTGGGTTTTTATCTCTTCTCCTTCATGCCTCTTTCTCTCTGCCCATCATCAGTAAAAAGCCGCTTTGCAGAACTTAGAAGCACACTGAATTTTTGAACTGGTATCGATGGTTGGTTATCCAAATTTCTAAGAGGACAATTGCTAGTTAAAATACTCCTATTGTTCCTTCTGGAGCCTTAGCCCAGATAAAGTAATCATTAGTAGTGGTGTGAATCTCTTTGGTACTTTCCTGTTAATGTATTGGGAAACACATATTAAATACATTACATCCACATGCATAATATTAATTTAATCTCCAAGTCACTAACTCCCAGGTCTACCTTCTGCTTCCCTTGGGCTGGGAAGCCTCATAAGCTAATTATTGATAGCACATAAGCTTCAGGCCTGAAAAACACTGTTCATTTTATTACTTGTACTGTGTTAAAAAATGGAGGATGCTGCTGGATGATAAAATGCATGGAAGCAGAAGAAACACTTGGCAATGGAAGACAGCTTCAGTAATGCTCAGACATCCTAGTGCAAGACTATCTTGCAATCACACGTTACATGTGCCTGGTCAACCCTCTGCTGAATGAATTTGGGAAACAATCACAAGATTAATTTTAATATATAAATAAATAAAGATGTACATATATGTAGAGAGAGAAGTGTAAGAGCTCTAATTGCCTTCATGGGGCTCATTGGAGGGTTCTCAAGGGATTGTGCTATGGCTGCCCTCTGGCCCTGAGCCAGTACATTGAAAAATTATATCTGCCTGCTCTCAGTGATCTACGTAATAAAATGTTGATTGTACCTTTTCCTGTAAATGCACTCCTGATAATGATTGGTCTAGTTACAAAGAGATTAATCATTTGTATTCCTTTCTCAAAATGTAGGGGGTTGCCCTGTTGCACACCTTAGCGTTCTGCTGAGGCTTAAGCACTGTTGGCAGCTGGCTGCTGAAAGATTTTCCTTAGAATAGCGTGGAGTAATAAAATATCTTTGTGAATGGGGCAGGGGAAAGTGGAATCCACAGCAGAAAGAGATATTCTAAATTGCAGAAATTAGAAATAAATTATTCAAAAAGAGTAGTATTTCTATGGCACTGTAACCTCTTCTCCTGCTGGGGCTTCTTAGAAAAGCCTAGAAATAACAAAAGATGTGGGATGCAAAATGACAAAGGTCAGACAAAATGTGGGCTACTGAGATGAAAAGCTAGGCTTGGAGATTAACTTGCTCTTTGAAACCTCTTTCTCCTTACAGAAATAACAGTAGCACAGGCTCAGTGGCCCTTACCCTTACTGAAACTGAGTGAGTTAGAGCACATCAGGGACCCTCAGTAACTTTCCAAGCACACCCATGTCAATACAAATTAGCCACTAATTACTCCAAAACACTGACTTTCTATATCAAAAGGTATGTGGGAGTTCAGTTAATTCATGCCCCTTGTGATTGTAGTAATGATGTCTTAATTACATGTGTGTGTCTGAGAGATGCATGAACACCCATTAATGCGCCTTTGCACTTTACTTGTGTTTATATACAAACAGCATACATTTTTTCCTGCACTTGTCAGTGGTTCATTTGTTAGCTGGTCTTTATACCTTCTCCTTTGTCAGTAATCAACTGATATTCTAACAGGGGCCTGTGGGGTGGTTTTTTGTCTCAAACGTAAAGCCAAGGGCTTGGATATGTGAAATGTGCTGGGACCCTTTAGGTGTGACATGAAATGCTAGTCTTGATATTTTACATTAATTGCAGTAGAAAGTCTCCAAATTCCAGTGGTGTGGGCAACTTCAAATGAAATTATTTCACTCTCTCTTGGGAAAGGATTTTTGGGTTGCCCTTGAACAAGCCAGTACAGATAGTATCAAAGTAGATGCTCATCCTATCCCTCCAGTTGTAAGTAGAAAGGTGGATATATGCTTGATGAGAAAAACAAGTGGTTATGAGGGTGCTTGGTTGACTTTCCCAAGCCTCCAACCCTGATCCACTGCATAAACCCATGATCAAGCACAGCTACATAGGTCTAGTTTCCAACTCCCTGGACCTGACCTGTGTGTAATAGGATCTGGAGTGTTTTACCAGACTCTGTGTTGCACTATGTTGCTGTGTGGAATTGGGCACCCTCACGTCTAAAGAATCCAGAAGAAGAATTTTTTAAAGCGGGTTTCTTAATGCAAAGTCGTATAAAAGGCCAGGCAGCCCAACCGGAGATGGTGAGACTCTGCAGATGTTGGGTGTGACCCAATTTGCTGTCCTGGGACAATTTCAGTACTGTAGCCAATTATTACATTCTTCTTTGTAAACTAAAGACATATTTTGACTTTCTTCTTGCATACTGAAAGAGAAAAGACTGGTGTTGTTGTTGTGAAGTGTATGTAATCTAATCTTGTTCTGCAATAGAAGCAATAGTTTGTAGTACGTAGGATAAGCTTGATGTCTGCTCTTGTGTAACACAAAGATCTGCTAAAATTAATGGACTTGTATGGTTTTAAAATTTGCTTGAGTTTGGTTGCAAAATCTGTCAAAGTTGGATTGCTGAACAGCAACAAATTTTGAAATTAAAAAAAATTAAGTGGAAAATAGTAGATATGTATACAGATGTTTTCATTTTCCTTAATGACCATAAGGCTATGAAACTCAGTCCTTTTTTTATAGTGCATATGGTAGCAAAATAATTCTAGATACAAAATACCAACTGTAATGCATTCCTCAAGTACAGTGACTATGTGAGAGAAATTAAGGAGTTTTACGTTATTATGCATTGTTTGAATTTAGTGGTAAAATTTAACTTGAGCTAAGGCCCTAGTAGGTGTAATGTGTCTTCCCCCAATCACATTCCTAACAAATTGTTCTTTTCTACATTATCCTTTATGGCTCAGGGTCTCTAAGATGTGGTTTCAGGTGGTGCCTCTAATTGCTTTGCTGATGCTTTCCTTAAAATGAGGAAATTAAAAAAAAAAATCGTCTCCATATATAGGTATCTTAACATTTCTTTAACATATTTTAATTAAAAGTCCATTCCCAATGTTAATTTTAGATGAATGATTGTATAGTGACAGACAGCTGAGGGGTCCTGCACTTGGCTGTATTCCATTAAGAGTGTATGACTTGTAATTAGAAATGAGCTAATGCCAAAGCTGATCATTTCCGAAGTCTAAGTGTGTTCAGAGGGGAAGACTCTGTTTTAATTAAGAAAGAGTGGCCAGTAGCAAAGTTCAGGTCCTCAATGTAGTGAAGCAGCATACCACTCAGCAAAACCATAAAATATTATTAAGTTTTGCCTTCCTGACCACAGAAATTTATGTGATCTTAAGCAGATTTTTAATTTCGTGGGCTCTAAAAATATACTTACAGTTTAGAAATAAAAATATTTTTGCTGACTTTGGATATTAGATTTTACAACTGTAGTGGTACTTTTTATTAAGCAAAATTTTAAAAATGAAGTGATACTGAAACTTTTTTTTCCTAGGATTTAATAATACCCAACATTTTCATTAGGTTTTAACAAAGTCTTTAGAATTCCTCATCCTCCTTTTAAAAATTTTATCACCTGATACTTTTCCAGCAATGAATTTCGTTGACTCTGATCAGTAAATAGGGCATGAGTTGTCTATTCTAAGACTGTGAATTAGAACTCTTGTGATTTTGAGTGCCTATGGATAGTGGAAGTGGAAGACACCCAAATCATTCTTATATCAATGATTACAAATAAGAGTAGAAGCTGGTGATGCTGATAAACTCCTTATGGTCTCCTGAATACATACTTAGTCTTTTTTCTCTTCAGATGAATGCCATTATAATAAACCCTTTTGTTTACAACCTCTCTTCTAATCCAGAAAGCTTGTGAATGCATTCAGCATACTGTAGAGAGGGACATATTCATCTGTTCATCTGTCACTGAAGTGCGATCACCTCTGAGGTGAAACATGGCACTGGTTCTTACATTAAAGTACTGCTGATAGTCTGATCGCTTCTTTTTTTTTTTTTTTTTTTTAATCTCTCAAGATTAAGCTTCACCATAAATCAAGAGCTACTTTTGCCCTTTTTCTTTCTTCCTGTGACTTCTTATACTGGAACCAAAATAGTTCTCTGTCCTTTGTCAGTGCTTATTTTTGAAAAGAAACTTTGAGTTAATAGTGAACATGTAGTTTTGAACTTCAGCAAAGGATCTCAGTTTGCCATTAAATTTGTGCTACCGGTAGACACAAAGGGGCAGCAAAAATGCCAGACAGTCTAGACCTTAATATGTTTTTCACGGCTGGAGGTGGCGTGACAGTCCTCTAGTCATTTGACCATGAATTTAAAAATATTTGCCTGGAGCCAAAAGCCATCACCATATAGATTTCTCACTGTGCTGCAAGATTTAAGCCACCAAGGCTATTATTTTATTAAGGTGTCTTAGAGAGAAGCATTCCTTTGTAAACAGCCCCTGTCTTTTGAAAAGACCTTTCTCAACTTCTATAATTTTTTTCTGCATTGATGACAGAGCAGCCATTAAATCTGGGCAGAGATAATGCCAGGTGATAAATTCTTTTTCTCCTGACCTCGTAAATCAATTGGCAGAACAATACACTGCTTGGTGTTACAGTGTGCCATTTTTAATTTGCTACTACTGCAGCACAAACTAATTTTAGCACTGTAATGCTTGGTCTCTGATCCAGTTTGCAAAACAACTCCTTGTTAAAAGTGATGCAATAGGTGGTTATATTTATTGGCCTTATACCAACAACCGACAACAAGAAAATCACAACTGATGCCAGTATTAGCACTGTTAGATCTAGGTACTAGTGAAAAAGGTAGTTGTGTTTATAGTAAGATTTGTATCAGTTCACACTATACTATTAATATTTAGTTTGATTGTCAAAAGTCCCTTGCTGATACTTAGGAAAGAGAGGCAGAGATGTCTCAAGTTTTAGTAGTCCTAGCTTTCCCAGGGCAAAGAAATCTGATTTTCAGCTGGCATAGTTGTAGGTCAGGTTTCTAGCTGTCTATATGATCTCATTCTCTTGAGGAGTTTGTGGAAGAAATCTTCAGTGATCTATTTGCAGAGTTCTTCCCTCATTTTCCCATCAGTATTTGGAAAGGGCCAATGAAAGTTTCCAAGAGAGAGGAAGAATTTGTTTTTCTGTATATAAGGAATTCAAAAGGTGTCGCTTTGCTGGGTTTTCCACTTTACTTCTGCCTCCTGGGAACAACTTATAATGTCATTGTATTTTCATAGTAGCTCCATCTCCTCAGCTCCTTAACCTGTTTGCATGGTGGTTGCAGGGTAAATAGGATTAAGTGTAACAATGGATCATGGAAATATTTTGAAGTTTAGTGTGGTAGGACAGCCAAAGCAGTCTTAATGAAAGAGTCAGACTTCCACTGCAAGAGGACAAGGCCTTAAACCAGATGAGAAACCAAAAACAATGAAAATTAAAAAGAGGAGACATTAATATTTCATCCCTGTCATGTTTATTCCTTCAATTTTTTTTAAGAAAAGGTCTGATATAATTTTTGTCTTTCAAATGAACTGCTTGTAGAAACACCATGGGAAACTTCAGCTTAATGCAAGAAAATCAGAGCAGGAGGGAGAAGTGAAGGAGTCTGGGCAGCAAGGAATGATAAGCTTTGGGATGCAGTGGAGAGTCAGCAATCTGAAGCTAAAAAGGAGAGCAGTTGAGCAGTGTGCAGGTACTTAAGGAGGGATTGTATTCATGCAGAAGCAGGGAAGATTATATAAATAAATAGATAAATAATTCCCTTCACATGAGGAGTGAAGGCATAGGGAATGATAGCCTTGAACTGAGCTGAAGGGAATCAGCTTTGAGGAGGTCAGTTTCAGGCAAATCCCCAAAGGAACCATCATTGTAAGGAAAACATCTTAAGCTCTTAGTGTCAAAACAAAAGAGTTACTACATGCACAAACTTGTGTAAGCAGTTGTGTTTTGTCATTTTTGGAACTGATACTAGCTCTCACATATATTTGCAAGTTGTGTCTTCCAATGGATTAACATTAAATTTAATTAACCATGAAGCACGACCTGTTATGTTAACAAAATGCTGGAGTCATGTCCCACTTCTGGCTTTGGGGATATCTTCAAACTTACAAAAATGTCAGGGTTATGATATCACCTGTGAGTACACAGCTGATATAATTTTGGTTGTATGAGAGAGAAAAAGTAAACCCTTCATTATGGCTGAGTGATTTGCATTTGTAGGTTCCATATGATAAATTCTAGATGTAGAATTATTTGGTTAAACAGAGCCTCTGTGTGGCTCATTGCTTGGGCTGAAAATGTATTTTAGGGTTTCTAACAAAGAGGCCAGAGTCTTCCTTCAGTATCTGCAGGGTTAGTCCATGCAGTCCTCTGAGATTCTTTATTTCTCCTGTTTTCTGTGCTGTATTGTATATCTCTCTATATGATAGTTCTCTCTATGTTCACACATATAATTTTATTCTTATTATATATAAATGTCTAAATTGTGTATAGGTATATAATGTATAATTGCTATTTATTTGTATAAAATCTTTATGTAAATTATCTCAATATATGCACAGGGATTACATGCATAAATTACCCATGTTTTTCTATACATCATATAGTATATATAGTCTATATATAGATACATGCATCTATAGTATCTGAATATAGTCCTGGGCAACTGGCTTTAGAAGACCTGCCTGAGCAGGGAAATTGGACCAGATGACCCAGATAAAATTCATCTCTTCTGCCTTGACCTGTCATTCTGTGGCTAAAGGAAACCTTTTTATTTTTTTTCAATTAGTCGTGGACTAATGCTGTAAAGAAAGAAGCTGAGTGTCAACTAAAATTAAAAATCATAGTATTTTTGAAGTAATTTTTTAGAAGGAGCTAATTTTCTTATTATTTTGGCCCAACTCACTATTCATTTTTACAGTTTTGGACTCCTATTTCCTTTTGTTATCTGGCATATCTTTTCCTATAAGCAATCCTTTCTGCTCTAACTTCCTAGAGGTGAGTGGAAGAAAAGCAGAAAACAGAACAGTTTTCTGTAGCATCAAGGTTAGTGAATCCCTTTTCTCTCTGCAGACTTTTTTTTTTTTTTGTAGGCCTTACAAGTTTTGCTGTGCAAACACTTAGGAGAACAAACTGTAGCTAAAACATTCTTTCACAGGAAATCAGGGAAAGTAGAACTGAGACAAGATCATTTCCATGCCACTGACATAATTGCTCCATCATCTTCTTCTCCCATCTATCCATGTACTTCAGGAACAATGAAGAATTGAACATTCAACAGCTGATGTATTTTTATAGTGATTCACCAAAAACTGTTCCTCTTTACTCACACCGCTTTTAATATGAAAGGAAATACCTGTCTTTTGCTGCATTTCATTTCTTTTAGAGTAGTGTTTTTGTTATTGACACAAAGAGTGTCTGGTTTTTAGATAGATGTTTGAATTTGAAAAGCCACAGTCTGGTCAGGATCCACCAGGTGAGCTCACAATGCTCTTGTTATAGAAATGGCCCTTTGAAAAAGAAAATACAAACAAATGGAGGGCAGCAGTACTGTTGTTAGGTTAAGTATGTGTTTGGGTTTTTAAAGTGTTCCACAGGGGAAAATTCTGGATTGTAAAAAACCAACTGAGCTAGTGGGAGGATAGGTGGCCATGAAGCCATTACAAACTCCAAAACTGTACTAATAAGGTTTAGGTATAGGTGAAGTTAAAGACATACTTATCATTATGGTTCAGCCTAGAGGTGGGTCTCATAAACCTCCTTGTTCTTTACCCTGCTGTGTGTTTAATCAGTCATATTGGTCAAAGAAATTATCTGTCTTTAGCATCTCTGGCAAGAGACAAAAAGAGATAGGAACTCCCTGTAGTTAAAGTGCTAATATTTAATTCCGATATGAACTTGTTTTCACAAGAAATATACAGGATCCACTGGGATGTTTGAAAGTATCAACATGTGTTCTGTTCTGTCAATTTAGTTGTGTATTCTCTGTTATTTTTAGTCTTCAACTTGAACTGTAATTCCAAAAGGTGTTGATGCAAGAGAGCAAATGGTGATAAGCAATTAAGAGTCATTAACACTAAGTGACTTTGCCTTTGTGATACCAGTTGTATCTTTAGTTATTGCTAAAGTTCAGGAAATACTTTCTTTCCATCCTGGTTTTCAGACAGGTGGAAGGCTGATTGGTTTCCTTGGGAATTTAACTCAGAGGAGTTAAATTAGGATAGGGCAGAGGAAATTCAGGAAGGACAAGGTCTGCTTCAGGTTACTTGCTCTGCAGCTGGAACAAGAAAGAAGGACTGAGGAAAACAATAAACATGCTGAAGGAAGTAGTGGGCAAATGAGACCCCTGAAAACACCAATGTGCCCAGTGCAGAAGGGAGGAAACTGCTCATTCATTGTATTTTGTGTGTTGCCTTTAACGTGCAGTAGCTCCAGAACAAATTTAGGGGATGCTTCCTAAAAATACTTTTCAAGAATAATACTTATGTCCTGAGGGTGTGGATAGAATGTATTCTACACAAAAGAGTCTAAAAGCATATGGATCTGTTGTATTAGTCCCCATACAGTTGTCTGTACAGTTCCCAAATGAAAGATCAGAGTCTATACCAGGACTAAATCACAGGCTGGTTTTTTTTATAGAAATCTGTTTAATAGCAGCAATTTACTGTCAATGGCAAGTAGGAGCAAATTTGAAGATAATTTCCTGAAATCGGCTCTTACAGATTACACAGTTTCATATACAAGAGCCATTGCAATTTGTAAGAACATCCTTAAAATGTTCTGTAAAGTATCTTAAAATATCAGCATACATTGTAATGTCCATTGCACACTTCCACAGTGCTCTTATGGAAGTATTTATCTACTCTAATCTTCTTAGTCCTTCACACAAATGATTCTTACTGTCAGAAGATGAATACCAAGGGCTTTATCTGATTATCTTTCATAGCTGGGTTAAAAAAACCCAAACAACAACAACAAAACCCTTCCTTTTTTTTTTTTTTTGAGTAGCCATAGCCATGTACCTCATCTTTGTGTTGCATCAGCCTGTGCTTTCCAAAGATAAGTCCTGAAGGAGGCTAGTGTGAGCTGATTCTACTGCCCATATACAATTCTTTTGTCCCATGTTGCTTTACTGTTGATTCTTCAGCACTGAAGTAGCTGCATATGATTTAATGTAAACTTGCAAGGTAGGGCCTGTGAATCTTTCCAAGTCTCATCATGGTTTGTAATTTCACTGTTTTCAAGGGGAAAATAGTTTGGACTCCTGTATTTTTTCAGGTTCTGAGTCTCTAAAGTTCAGCTAACACGCATCCTCATAATGTGTTTCTTGGTTAAGGATGTTGAGGATGTTTTGATGATCAAGGGAATAACACATACCTGCATCAATTAAGAGTGAAGTTCTATGCAAACACCTTGTCCAGAAGACTAGGGAACTGGTAAGTTGTTGTAGATGCAGTAAAAGAGAGACAGCAAATGTGAATAAGAAAGACAAATACTGTATTTGGTCTTCATTTTCATCTGGGGTAACACTAGGAAAAATATGCCTGGTCAATGCAAGATTGAAATCCAAGGGCAGTGAATAAATAAGCACTGATTGGACTGACAGCGAATTCATTCTAAAATAGGAAGGGCAAAATTCAAAATTAGAAGAGAGCTGAAAATAGTAAGTAGCAAAAAAATGCATTTCATTTGAGGGCCTAGATCCTGCAAATCATTAAAAAATGTACCAGGAAGGAAGTTTAGAGCATGTTCCTTTAAAGTAAGAGTAGAAAAGTTTACTAATGGCAGAAATAGAAGCTGCAGCTGTGAACATATTCTAAAGAGTGTTAGATAAGCACTTGAGGGGAAAAGCACTACAGGTTACAAATGCTAGACTTAATTGGCTATATGCCTTCTTCCATCCTGAAATGTCACTGTGCAACCAATGTCAGCTTCTCCACTCATCTTCTCTCCAGGGGATAATAAACACAGCCTTTGTACATGTCAAAATCGTGCTCCTTACATTGCTGTTCAGAATAAATCTGCACATTCAGTTTCATTTTTCTTTCCCATTTGCTTTTTTAAAGCCTCCACGTAACCCTTCTGTTCCAGGAATATCAAATGCCTGGCGGTTTTTTTTAGACAGATCTTACATGTAAAATAAGGACATGTTTTCAGGTAACATGAATATGCCTCCTGAGGTAACACGAATATGCCTCCTGAGGTCTGTCATCTATCTCTTCCTTCTCAAAAGCACAAGGTCAAGGGTGTGTGATTATCTCAGATGCACAATATATACTTACTTCATTCATGGCATATCACTACTGTAATTACAATCCTTGGGGTATCACAAGAGAATCAAACTAAAATGGGTGTAGCCTAACTTCTCAGCTCTGTGAGATGAGGCCATCAACCTACACGTAAGCAATATTTTTATTTAAAAAACACAATTAGTGGCATTAAGGATAATAATGTTGAAGTAAACCACATCTTAATGTGATTCAGTTTTTTTTTAGACACTGGAAGTGAGATCTGTGTGCATTTTTTCATGAACAATGGTAAATTAGAGCGTCAGTACACAAAAGAACACAAACTCATCCATATAATGACAAGTTTCCAAGGGGAATCCACTTAGATATTTGTGAGAACCCTTGAAGAGAAAGTTTATTACTTAGGAAGAGTATGGCCAACTAGCCCCCCCCAAGTTTAGATTGTTTTCCCACCGACTGACCCTGCTTTTGTCAGCACAGAATAACTTTCTCAGAATCACTGTCTGTGTCCAATTGTTTAGAGGAGCAGCTGCACTCCTGGTGTCTGTGAAATAATACTTCACATAGGCAGGGTTCACTGTCAGACAATAATTCTTTTCAGTACCACTGCTTCCTTCCTTCTCTCATGGTCTAGTTGGCACTTTGACTTTCCTACTGCTGAATACTTAAAATATTTGTGTTGTTAGTTTACGAAGCATCAAAGTCTCATTACCATATAAAGGTTGCCAGTGGCACTGCTTAAGTATTTTAGCAGTTGGATTTCAGACCTCATCTTTAATCCATAATTGCTGTGGTGACAATTCTAGACAGACTTTTATTTTCTCCTTGCACAAAACCCAGAGTACTTGTGAAGGATCCTCTGCACCTGGGCTTTCTCAGATAGAGCTCTTGGAGAGGATGTGGTGGGTTACAATTACAACAGGGGTAACAAAACTTTTACAAAATCAATTTTGCCTTATGTTCCAAAATACTAATAATGTACGTTTGAAAAATGTATCAGGCACCATCTATTATTATGAAGTCTGCATATTAAATTTCATTGTAATGATCAGAGGCTGCCTTTCATCATTAAAGAGCTGGATATATACTGAGGTTTCCTATCAAACATCCGAGCATGGGGACTGCCTCTTCTGAGACCCCCAGCTCTGCCTCTCTCCTGCCTTTCTGAAACTCTTGGTAGACCTTGCTGTGGGAGTGGAAAGGGTACCTGAGCATCCCAGAAGGGGTTTAGAAAGGAGATTTGTGAGATATAGCTCCTCACTGTTCCTCCCTCATTCTTATGCTTGTGACTTGATATGAATCTTTGGAGGCAATGGAAAACCAATGCTCTTTCCTAATTTAAGGGTGATTATTGCCCTTTTTATTCTGCAATAAGGGTTCTCTTTAAGACTCTGAGAAATTCTGGCAATTCAAGTCCAACTGTCTTCCCATACCATAACAACTCAGAGCTGGGCTGAGGCTGTATGGCTGTGGTCCTCACGGCAGTGTAACTCTGCAGTGATTGCTGTGGCATTGACAAAATGAGAATCTGGATTCAAGGTTGTGTTTTTAATCCTCTTGGACACTTGCCTACACAGCAGTTATTTCAACATAATTCTCATAACTTATTTGTGTATAATTAATGTAATAATATGTTAAGGACAACTTTTATGGTTTATTAAAAAAAATGTCCTCAGTTAGGACATCTTAGTACATACTATTTAATTTACATGCATATTTTTGTATTCAAAGCCTTCTGTGGTTCTAACTGATCAAAAACAATAAAAAATTTATAAAGTAAAAATACTCCCTTGGCCTTAACTTACACTACTTTTAATTAAATTTTAATTATTAATATTATAGTTGCTCTTTTCATTTTTGCATTTTAGACTTTGTGGAAGCTAGACTTGGCCTTGGTTTTCTGTCCAGGATCGAAAAATTTAGCATTTTTAGCTGTTCCTTTACCCTTATTTCACCACTTTCCCTTGTGCTGGAATAGAAAGTATAACTTGAAGCAGACAAAATAACAATGCCTGAGGGGAAGGTATTTCCTGTAATGAATTATCAAGGTACTATCCTTATTTTTGATCTGTGATTTTGTGTAGGGTATGGGACAGAAATGAACCAGTGTTTTGGATTACTATTTTTTTGAACCAGCCATTTCATTACCTATTTATTCAGCTTTTGAGCAGGGCTTACCTTTTAGAATGCAATCATCATCTGTTGCATCTTACTGCTGAGTGGTCAAAATTGGCATACTAGTAATCCTTTTCTGAAAGAAAACACCTTCCAGTGAGCAATGAGGTTTTTTTCAGTGGCTTAGAAGTCCTTTGAATTTTATTTGACCCCCTGATATTTTGAAAGGGAAAGAATTCAAGACAAAACAACAGATAACAGATAACTGTAAAAGATACAGCATGTGGAATTGTATTTTCTGTAGTAATGGGTTCTATTTTTAACTTATCACCTATTCAAAGATACTGAATTTCATCCTATTCTGGTTTTTGTCAGAATACTTGAAGCATGCCTTAGCACATCCCTTTTTCTGGTTCTGGTTGGAGGAGAGATGTAGGTACACACACATATGTGCACACTGTGCATTTGCAGAGCTTCTGGTTATTCCTTTTGTCTAATTATGGGTAGATGCAGCAAGAATCCTGAGGAAGGGGACAAAAAATAATATAAAGAGATTATTCTATTTTAAGACTTAGAGTTGTCACTAGATCACCTAGTTTAAGCTTTGAAATGCAGACCAAATAATTGTGTTCAGTTTCTTTTTTCTTGGGGCCCAATGCTTGAGAGAGGCGGGTCTGGACCAAAAAGGCTGATGTTCACATGACTTACAGATTTTTCTGTCTCTTTTCTGGGGAAACTGGGGTGACTACAGTTCCTGAAGATCTTTTACAGTGTACTAAGTATTCTTCAGAGAGCTTGGATCTGCTTGAAGTGGCTCCTGTTAAATCTATGAGCTCTTCTGCTCTTCTGACTTACTTGTTAGATTTTTTTTTTTCTATGTGGAAAGTTTATTACTTCTTTGGTTGGAAGCTGTTTATTAAAAGACATCAAAAATTGAGGTTTTATTAAAAGCACTGTGGGGAAAATATCTGATCGGTCTGACTACTCTTCTTAGTCACTGTTCATAGTGGTACTTTTCATGAAAAGCAGTATTGTGCAGCAAATATTCTGACACCCACTGACTTTGACTGTGCCACTTTGGCAAGGCAATGGAATTATATCTTTATGTCTCAGTCAAAGTACAAAATAATATCACACACACATACATACAGAGAAGAAAAAATGCAGTAAAAAGTGTTAATGTACCACAAAGGAAGAAAAATATTTAGTAATAGTCAATCTGCATTTGTTTTCTGCAGTATATTTTTACTGAAATTTCTGACATCAGGGGTTTTCCTTGGAGCCCAATGCCCTGGGAAATATCTGGCCTTAAATTCTTCATTGCCTGTGTATTATAACCCATATATGATAATATAATGGGAGAGAATAGTGCAGTAAAACTCATGGTATAGATAATTTTAAATGGTATCCTGTGCTACTTTAAGAATTGTAAGTAAACAGTAATAATTAATAGACAATAAAAATAAATAACAATGGATTTTGGTCATCTAACCTCTCCTTGTTTACTGATGGGCATCATAGTGAGTCCAAAAAAGGATGAAACAGAAAACATGCAGATGTTATGGCTTCTTTTCTGTGCAGTTTTCTAGTGATATAAATAGTCTGTTCCTATCTGAGTTACTATTTAAATAGGGAAAGCAAAGGAAACAGAAAAATCACTCTCTACCTACTTATTATATGTGAAATTTCTGTGTTGCAATGACCTAGAGAAAACTGAAATGCCACTAGCACTCTGGAAAAGTCACTTGCTTTTTGCCATTAGTAATCATGATCATATATATATGCTATAATGAAGGTGCATTTTACAATTTGGCTGCTTTCTTCTCTGTGTCATTTCTACACCAACCTCTGTACACTCTCTATGTAGCAAAAAAAAACCAAAAGAAAACCACTATCTGATGACTGCTTATCACCTGTTTAGAAGCATCAGGATACTCAGGTGAGTCCTCTGAGGATTTTGTAGTTCTCTGAGGAAATTTGGTGTATGAAACAGTATTTTTTCTAGAAGGAGAATGATAGAAAAATATCCAATTTTTTTTCTGCCCACTTTTGAGGAATGAACTAATGAAAGCAAATAGAACCTCTCTGTTATTATACCACTCACTGTTTTCTGTCTGGTCTGGAAGGGAGCCTTGCTGTTGATTTCAGGTGGTTTGGGTGTGAGCTGACGGCTACAGGCCCCAAGGTTTCACTTGTCTCTGACATCAACTCAACTGGTGACAACATGTCATCGTGCATGTCTTCATTAGTGCTTAAACTTTCAGCTCTTTATTAACAGTGTGACAATTGTTTATTGTGTATGTGTGGGAAATTGTTCGATATGCAATTACTAGGTCAACAAACTGACTGTTATGAAGTTCTTAATTTTTATAGGCTTAAGATGGAGACATAGATGCAGCTAAGAAAAAAAAAAGGGAGAGAGAGAAATAAAAGTTTTCTGCAATGTCAATAGCCACTAGAAGCATTTTATATATCACAGCCATCTTGCCCAAGGCACCACAGGAGGCATTGACCCATTACCAATGAGATCATGTGTACAGCATTCAGGAATTCATGATGGAAAATGTTTTTGCTTCCCTCATGCCACTTTATTTCCTAGTTTCTCCTTAAAAATAGCAGAAAAAAAAACAAAAAGGAGAAAAAGGCCTCCTGATTTTTATATCTTTGCTTTTCATTTTCATTTTTATTTGTACCTCAGTCCTCTGTGGGAAGTAGCTAATTTTATTTACTTTATTACCAGCCCTTTATGGTAATCCAGGGTTCAGCAGTGCAAATATCCCAAAGGGTGAGGAAGTTGGAACTGCTCTTCTGAGGACAGATCAGGAGAGGTTTCCTGCGGAAGGCAGAACATCGTCTGGAGGTTTTGTTTGTTTCCCTCCCCCAAGTCAAACGGAGCTGCTGGTTTTGACTCAGTGATAAACCCAACTCCTCCCATCCTTGTTCAGAATTGTGTATCCTGCTGCCATTAAAATGTTTTCTGAGGACAGGGCTAGATCCCTTATTTACTTCACTGTCACTCAGCTCCCATCAGAGGAGATCATTCACACCTTGGAAAGAGTTATTTGATCTTTGTTCTTACTAGACCACAAACCCTAAAATTATACAGTTTCTGCACATTTTGGCAGATCATAAAATTAGGCAATGGGGATGGTATGGTACTCATATCCTTATATCAAAGTTTCTACAACAATTTGAACCCCAAATCCTCTGTCCTTTCTTTCCATCAGCTTAAGACTTTCAAAGGTTGTGAATGAACATTGAAAAATTAAGCAAGAAAAAAAAAAGAAAGAGAAGGAGAAACTTGCTTTTCTGTAATGTATTTAAAGTAATAGTTTAATGCTTATCCATTTGTTATTATAAGCCTTGAAGAAAATGTAGCAAACAAGAATCAGTTTTGCTGGGTGCTACCAAACGCAGCCTTTCATTTAGGCTGGAGGAGTTCAGAATAACTTGCATTGTTTGTAGTTTCATTTTTTTTCTAAATTCTTCCATCCTCTTTCATACTGTACACGAAGTCCTGCTCTGTGAACCACAGCCCTAATTCATCTGAATATGTCAGTTCATCAAATAAAAAATCCTGAGCAAAAAGGGTCAGAAACTGGCCATGTGAGTAATGCCTTGATACCACTGTCTGGCCCTGATTTTCTGTTGAAGTAATCCAACAGGCAAAATATTGCTGTGAAAAAACCATATATATGTATATATATATATATATATATATATGATCAGAATAATAATGCTATCCAAGTTGTTTATCCACATGTCTTGATGATACACATAGACCTGATGATCCTCATGAGTCCCTTCCAACTCAGCATATTCTATGATTAATGTCCCAACCCCTTAGGATTTCAGCTTTAGCCCATCCTGCAGAGAGGTGACCATTGTCACCAGTGTAGGCCATGCACTGGGACTTCCCAGGTAGCCATGTGCAGCAGTAGGATGTTCTGTGTTCTGGTGTTCTACCTGGAGGACAGATTGCTGTGAGGTGGGAAGCTCAGAAAGGCTGGTGGCTGTGATTTCCCCCCTGCTCTCCTTCACAAGCCACCCTCCAGCCTGTGCTTCTCCTCTCAGCCCCAGGTACAGAGGTGCTGGGACTCTGTTAGTGCCTGCCCATTCACACCCCCTGCAGCTCACACCACAGGAGCACAGCTTCCTGCCCCCCATTGTGGTTTCTGTCAAAAGGGTTGGGCTGTAAGCTCTGGCTTCTGCTAGGAGGTGGAGATAGACTCTTCCCACTACTCTGCTTGTTCACCTTCTCCACGGCCCTTGGTCTGAGTTTTGATTTCAGGCCCATTCAAAAAGTAGTGTTTTTTTCTTGAGAAGGATAAATCTGTTAATAACCTAAAAAATTCAATAAAATCAGAAGCAGTCTGCAAAGGGATATAAGTATATCCCCCAAACACCACAAATTGGCCAGCCTTTACTCTAGCTATTTTTTTTGTTGTTGTTTTATAAGAGTCTCTTGAAAATTCAGTCTCATCCATTTTGGAGGGGCTTTTGTATGTAAAATTGTGCATCCCTTCGGGATTCTGAGGCATACATTTTTAATTTTCTAATTGATTAGGGCTACATGTTTTTTAATATAAAATTCTTACCATCATGGGTGTTTGTGATCACATTAGCGGCGCTGGCTGCATCATCCACTGGCAGTTCTACAAAATGCTCACCTGCATGTGCAGTTAAAATATTTTCCTATAGAAACAAGCCTGTGTGTGTTCAGTGGCACTTGTTAAAGCAAGTTGCTGTGCTGATTGATCTGTGAGGCACTCAAGGTGTTTCTTCACCAGTGCTGACTCAGGGACTCTTGGGCAGTGGCATGTCTACCTCCCTCTGTCCACTGAGAGCCAGTGAAGGCTGCTCTGTCCTTCCCTGTCCTCCTGAGCTGCTTGTTGACTGCAGGCACCTGAAACTCTGAGTCAGTATGAGAGTACAGGATGTTTCTGGTGCCTGAGATGGAGCAGTGGGATGTTTCATATGTGCCTTGGGCTGACTGACAGTGTCTGCAGCTCCTCTCTTCCTCCTCATACTGGCATGGGCTGAGAGATGGGACTGCCAGGATTTGCCTCATGGGGCTGACTGAGCCATAAAACAGATTGTGCTGTAAGAAATAAGAAATAGGCTTAAAGAAATGAATTAAGGTTTCACCAGAGCACTTGTTAAGTGGGTCATGAATCAAGCACAATAGGGTCTACTGGCCACCCTTTTTTTTCTTGTGGTTAAAGGCTGCCATTCAGTTCTTCAGGTAAGTTACATATCAGAGGCTGAACAAGTGGGGAAGGTCAGGAGACAGAAATTACCTTATCCAAATTCTTTATTTAACACCTGAAGCTTGAACTATCAGTTACCAAAGAGAGATGACTGAGGACAGAGGCTGAATCTATAGAAAACAAGTGCTGAAACCCAGGTGTACTGAGAATATCTTCATTTCAGCATGGACTAGACTGAAAATGAAGCAGTCAAGCAAAGCTTTGGAACTACTTGCAGGGATGAAAATGGTCACTGGCAATGTAGTGTTGTAGCCTCATGAGAGCAGACCTGGCAACCTCTCATTGCCAGTCTGTTATCCATTTGGTTAGCACTTTCACTGTAGGTCTAACTTTTTCTCCATCAGACAAATCAAACTATTTAGTAATTTGAGGCCAGGATGGTCAAGCTCTGTAATGAGCTTAAACAATCCATCAAAAATTCAGAGCATTGTGGTTTGGTTTTCCTTGATTTTTATTTATTCCGTTATTAAGTATGTTACCTGTCAGACTATTGACTTCATCTGGAATCAGAGAAGACCCTGTTAATTTAAGGCTGAAAGATGAAGCTGAATCTTCTTTGCAACTTTCTTTCCACTTTCCCAGGAAACATTCTTTTAAGTGTGAAATTTCTCAGTCTCTCTGCTTAAACTCATAGTAGTCTTTTAATTTTGAAAAAAATTATGTGCTTCACCAAAGAAAAGTGTTAGAATTATGTATTGTTTCGCAGAGGAAGTATTAAGTGCTTAATTTTATAATCTGAAGTGAGCTCAGCCTTTCATAAAGAAAGCTGTGTTTGAAGTAGGTGTGGATTTAAAGCAAAAGAAAAGTTCATTCTTCTATTTTTCTTTTTCTTTGAAGCTGAGAGGAAAAGCCACTTCTTGAAATGTGGTCACATAATATCAACCAGCGAAATTTTTGCTGCATGAAACTAAATATATAAATTAATCTTGTGTCTCAGTCTTTTCTGTTCTTATCTGATACCAAAAATGTTTTCTTAGAATCAGTTTAAAAAGGGGTTCTGAATTTTATCTGACTTGTCTTCTTTCATTCTGCACAAAGAAAAGATTAAAAAAAAAAAATTCGGGCAAATAGCAAAGATAATACTTCCAAGGTTCTCTTTCAAGTGTGACAAATTTAACTGTTCTGCTACAGAACGCAGTGGATGCAAGACATTTCAGAAGCCAGTGCTTAATGAGGTAACCAGCAGCAAACCTTAGATAAAAGCCAGTGACACTGAACAGAGACTGTGCACTTCTGTGGCAAGTGAAAAAGTCCATGGGCTGTCTATTTAGAACTAATTATTTATAGTTATTTGTAAATGAAGCAAATGTGGCAATGTTTCTACCTAATTTAAAACCTAGGACTCTGTGTTTATGGGTTAAACACTGCACCAGAGATGTGTATTTGACCATTACTGAACTGTCACATGCAATTTCTTTATGGCTTACATTTCATCTTGCTGGTCTGTCTTTTCATCTCTGTAAGAAACTATTGATGTCTTGTTTCTCAGTCTCTGCTTCCCTAAATCTTTGGTTTTCTTTTGTGTTCCCATAGTTACAGATATTAAGTGGGAAATGATGAGAAGAAAACAGCTGTAGAAATGTCTGAAGTGTCTTTTTCCAATGCAGGTATTTGACATGAGTGTCCTTCCCCTCTTCCTAGCCCAGAGACTGCCGTGGTAGGACTCATTATTTATCTGCATCTGCTGTCATTGCTGTGATTTTTCTTTTGACTTCTGTTTTCATCCCTAAGTGGCAAGTAGCTGTAGTTCATTGCATGCTGTTTCTGGAGTTTGGAAGGAAAGAGGTTTCCTAGAGGCAAGGTCTGCTGTTGATCTTTGCACTGATCTCTGCATTATCCTTTGTTTTTCTCATTTGCAAGTTGTTGATTTCATCATGATGTGGCTTTGTGTTTACCTGAATATGTCCGGGACTGGGAGAGAAAGTAAGATAGAAAGAAATTACTTTTCTGACTCATCTGAGTTATTTCTGACTTATGTTTTTACAGCTTTCTGGAGCTGATTTGGGGGTGGGGGCAGGGAAAGTGTGTGTTGACATTACTGCTTTCATGGGTACTTCTTAACCTTTTTGTTTAGTTCATGAGAAACAGTAGTGTTTTCTTGAATTTGTTTTCAATTATTTGCTATGCCTCTCCCTTGTGGGCAACTATATATCATATCACTTAAAGAAAAAAAAATCAATGATGTTGCAAGTGTTGGAATGGTTTCTGTATAACTGTAACTCTCACTGGAATGAAGGACAAGACCTAGAAGATCCTTTTCTATCCTAATGTTGCTAAATCCATGCAGCTTTGAAGATGTTAGTGGTGAAGGCACTGTACTTTTTTAGACACGATAGCTGAAGACCTCCTCTCCATTCCTTGAGGAGTAATGCAATTACAGAAAATTGGGCAGTGAATAAAAACAGTGAGAGGAGGATTTGGCCAGCTGTAAAACACTGAGTCATATTGTTGAGTGATCTGTGCAGTGCTCTTTGGAGAGCATTTAACACAGGATTTAATCCCATGCCAGGATAGTTTACATGTATCTTTATATGCAAAATCTGGAAAAAAAAATGGTTCATATATCTCACAAAACAGGGGTAGCTTTGACTGCAAAACCAAAAATAATAACAGAATAATATGTTTGCTGATTGTGTTGTATTATTTGGTGTATTACAGCTACAGTTATCTTAAAACAGTGTAATTCACTAAAGTCATTAGGTCTACACTGATTTGTTTATTGTGATTCACTTCCAAATACCTGCCATACAACAGTTCCAGCACCATCATTCCAGTGTGTGCACGAGTGATGTGTTACTGGAGGAGAAATTGCTTACCTTTTTCTAATCCGTGTATCAATTCACAAATTTATCCAATGGGTAGAAGAGGGAAGGGCCATTGAAAAGTCTTTTCATATGGATGGCAACTGCAGTCTTAAGGACTCCACAATCTGGCTCTGATCATGCAGTTCCCATCAGATGCTGCAAGGCTCAATGACCTCGACAATTTGGCATGGCTGTCCTAATCATGAACACAGTGAGCTGGCTGCTTGTTGCACCCAGCTTGCAGAAGGAAACAGAGTTTGAGACTGGTAGTTTGTGATGAAATGGCATGGACTAATATAGCACTCTGCATTAGAGTCACTGTAGTGGGTTAGAATTTTCCAGGATGATTTCTCGCTCTCTCTCCTGATACTGGTGTAATAGTACAATGGCCAAAAAAAGGTATTGGCTCCTCCCATACCTATGCTTCTTGCAGCATTACAGAGCAGACTAAGGATGGCCGGGGCAGTTCCAGGGGAGAGTGGGCAAGCTCCCCACAGAAATTATTTTGAGCTGTTATGAGAGCCTGTTATGCCCTTTAAAAAGCACTATAAATATTTCATAAATTACAGCATAGCAGTTGCTTTGGCAGCCAGCTGGGTGGGTTAGAAGGTGCTTGCTGGTGTCCACTGAAATGCAGCTAGGAAAGGAGGCCTTGTTCAGAGGTGTCAGACTCAGAGCATGCTCTGTGTGCAGCCCAAGAGTCAGAGTCTGAGATAGAAAAGACTCTTAAAACAAGCGGGAAGCACCTCTGAGCTATTATTATGTCATAAATCAGTAAAGAGTTTTCAGCCTTATCCTGTGGTTTATTCATTGTGTAGCTATTACTACATACACAGGGAGAATGCATATACTTTCTCAAGGAATTAATTATCCTGTGCTGGAAGGCCAACACAAAAGTCCATCTGTAATAGGTTGCTAGCAGCTGAAAGGTACGTTTTTATGCTGGACACTCAGATTTCAGGTTTTCAGGATGATGGAGAAGAGGATGGCAACAAATGGTTATGGCTAATGTCTATGTCTGTGTGAAGATGCAAGGTAGGGAAGTCAGGAACCTGTAATTACCTTACTGTTTAATGAAAAAATTGTAGTTTTGATTAAATATCCTTTTAGAGACATGAACTTTTGACTGTCTGCTTTTTCCTTAACTTTTCTCCTCTAAAACAGAACGTCCTTATGCTCTTTTGCTATTAGGTTGTGAACAGTATAATTATGCAGTTATGTATGTTCAAGACTGCAGTTTCCTTATAATAATATCTTGTTTTAAAAGCATGAAGAATACACACTGTAGAGGTACCAATGGAAATCCAAAATGATGATAAGCCTGCTGAAGAAGCATATTTGAGCTTATGGAACAAAAAATGATGTGCAAGTTTAAAACAGGAATTTTTCTCCTGAAGTTCTGTTCTTCTACCTGAATTTGACGAATCAATCTAATCTGGAAAGATGTATCATATTATTTATATCCTTCTGATAAACCACCAAAATAACCTTTTAAATTTGTATGGCTTGTGCCTTTAAAAGTCTTCTGAGACTTTCCCTAAAAATAGTTTACAAAGCAACAGAGTAAAATTGTTGGGGAATTGCACTCAAATGCATTAGAGAGTCTATTCCTGTGGCACTTAAACCAGTCAAAGTAATAAATATAAAACGGTAATTTTTCTCCATGAGCTGTGCTTGCTGCTCCCACATGATTTCATTCCCACCCCAGAGTAATATAATGCTGCCTGCTCAAACAATCTCCTGGATTCATGGAATAAGGCAGCATGTGGCTGCTACTTTAAGTGTTCTCAGAAAAATCGACAATTACAATTAATCCCTGTTTGCCTCAGAGCATTCCATTATTATTTCCATACCCCAAGTGTCAGTGATTTTTTTAAATTGTAAGGAAATTTAGACTAAGCAATGGATTAGAAGGATACATTGGTGAATTAAACAAGAAGTGAAACCATAGCAAAGTAGGATACAGCTCTGTTTTGGTCCTTAGCTGTATTTATAACTGGTTGCTAAATACATGGGAGCAATAAGAAGAGTAAGTACTGTAGATAGCCATTCAATAAAGTGTTGTAGTTCACTTATTTTTTTTGTCTGATGAATTAATCACCCACTTCTTCCCAGTAAATGTCAACCATAAAAATTTCTGTTAATTTTGGGATTTGTTCTGTACTACGAAAATTCTATTAGCTTGCTCATCTTGTAGGTTAGTTTGCCCTACTTAGGTTTTTCTTCTTCAAGATTTTGGCTTTGTCCTGAGGGTGGCCACAGGTACATGTAGTCTTCCTGTGTTTGCCAAGTCATCTGTGCAGGCAGTGGGCACATTGTCAGAGCCACTATATTGTTTTGAGTACTAAATTTAGTTTTAAGACATAACTCCCAAACTCTTGAGAACTGTTTTCAGCATTCATTTCACTGATTAATTATTGGCCTATTTCAAGGTATTTGGTTATATTTGCCAGTATATATGAAGTGCATATGTTTGCAGGTTAATTTTTCTTCTAGGGATAATCATGAGCCAGTCTTTTAAAGTCAGGTATAACTGCAAATGACTATCATCATTTTGTTAAGGTACTTAAGAGAGGTCTTGGCATTCTCTTTTCTATTATTATTTCTACATTCAACCAGACTACATCTGTTTTGAAGTTCTTTCAGATGGAATGTATCCAGGGAGACCCACTTCCAGCACTTCATGTGAAATGCAATCCAGCTGGGAAGACAGTATGGCCATAATGAGTACATAAATTATTCCACAGGGGTAGTTTAAGCATACATAGTTCAGGGTTCCAAATGAAACATTGTGATCTGGGTTTTGGTCACCTGTAATATTGAGTTGAACATCTTGTCTTAGTCTGGTGACTTTTCAATAAGTGGATTTTGTTTGTTTGTTTGCATGTTCTGTGTATGCTATGTCTGAAAATTTACTTTGAAGGCATTCTGACCTTTTTTTCTGTTTCTCAAATCTAGTAAAAAAACTCAAACTATGGTGAGGCTGTCTAGTGTAACCAAGCATTCTTCCTTGCTTATAATCTCTATTGTGGTTGAAGGCACAGGGGAACATCTTCCAAAAACCTGCCAGTCAGCTAGATGAGCCCATGAAGTATAACGCCTTTCTTGGATTGTATTGTGGAAAAATGAACTGAATGCCTGAAGGATAAGATACCTGATGTACGCCATCTACCCAAGGAGACCTATTCCTTATCTTGCTGCTTGGAACTGAGCATAGTTTCAAGACTCACACAACTGTTTAATTTAAGTTCTGGTTCATGTCAGTGGTAGATTTAATCATAATTCACGGTGTGATTACTATCAACAGCTGCCACTATGTCTCTAAAAAGCTACAAGGAGCAGGAATGGCTAAACATTGGGAACGTTAGCTCATGTGCCATTCTGTTTTCTCAGTTCAGCACCACAGGATGTGGTGGTGTTTCTGTGGTTACCACAGGATGTGATTGGTGATGGTTCATATCTATTCAGCAGGGCATGAGTTGGATTTGTGTCCTATTTGGCCATCTTGGTTCAAGGATATTAACCTACAATTTTGGTAGGCAAAGGCTTGCAAAGTATAAGTGCTTCATCCAACCCATCCACTGAATATTTGTCACCACCCTTTATTTTGCTGTGTGGGCCAAGGACATGTCACCTTCTTTCAAAAACATCTTACATAAATTCAAACGTTAGTGTGGTGGTTTTGGTCTGTGGATTATTCCAGCTAGAGTATCTGGAAGAGGTGAATTTAAAAAGCAGCACATTGCATTACGATTCTTCATGGAGTATCTCACAACTGAACCACTTGTTACTGTCTGTACTGCTTTCTAGAAAGAAGGGTTTCCAAAGTGCTTGTGGAGGAAGTCCACTACTACTTAGAAGAGCAGCAAATTAATGCTTTTTCTTTGGGTACTTGGTATCCCTTGGAAAGTTCCTGTCAAGTCTTCAGGCATTATCTCCATGCTAAAATATATTTGCCTCTTCACTCTGCAGAAAAATTTCCTAGCCTGCCCAAAACAGGGGCTGCCCCAAACAGTTGCATTTTATTGTCTTTTTTTCATACAGATGTCATCTCAAAGGCTTTCTGCATCACCTCAGGGGAACACCTTGAGCCACCTGGTTTACAGGTCTTGTTGAAGACCTCCTCTTCTTCCTTAGGATGATCCAGATTTTTTCTCTTTCTGTCACGTCTTATTTTACCTTAATCAGTATAGTCAAAGTGCCTGCAGATTTTATATGCCACAACTCGTAAATTTATTTTTTTATTGTTTTCGCCCTGGGCATCAAGAGTTGTTTTTTCCCTTTTGCCTATCAATTATGTGTGCCTGAGGGTTGCTGAGGTGATAATAGGCCATTCTGAAGAGCTCTGCAAGCTTTTCACCTGCTTTGTCACTTGGACCTGCTATTTTTCTTTGCTGGCAAATGGGGAATAGCCTAAAAAGTCTCTCCTCAGTTTACTCTGGTTGTGATTTTCCATGGTGCTTTGAACTACTCTTTGCTACGCACTTTTACATCTGCATGATTTCAGTGAATGCTTCATGCCTATTGCATCCTACTGCACCTTTTAAATGTATACAGAAAAGCCATTTGTTTGCAAGTTTCGTTACTGTTTTTCTTCATTAAACCACAAGAAAGTTGATTAGAAAAGAGAAACAAGTGCCCATTAAGCCCTAAAGCCCAGGAAATGTGGTGGCCATAATTCACCCATGGTTAATTTTTAATTGTGTGTGTTAACCTCATATCCCTGTGAAATTTGCCTTGAGTGACTACACTCTTTGCTGACTTTCTCAGTTTCCTCTTGTTTTTCTACTGGCAAAGCTATGCCCCTAAAATACTGCCTGGAACAAAGGTTAAGGTATAATATAGTCTCCCCCAAATAAGGAGGAATCTATGATGAGGCTACTGAAAAAGCAGATGTGGGGTTTTTTCACTACTTAGGCAGGAAAGAAACCTTGTCTCTGGTCCTTCCATAGATATGTGAGTGCTGCTTGCATATTTCTGAGAAGAACAGCTTTGGTAGGACTGCCTTCTACCTCCTGCCAAACCCCAGTCTGTGCAGCTTCCTACATGAGACATGAGAACTTGGCATCTACATGGTCACCTGTGTGCATGATGAGCAAAGGGCATGTGCCAAATCACCAGTGTATTAACAAAAAAAATCATTTATCTTGCATTACAAAACTGGTACACCTTTAGAGGCTGCTTGGAAAGCCCCTAGGCAACCTTTCAGAAAATAAATGGGTGGTCAAAGAAAAACTTTTGGGATCCATAAAGTCCTTAGTTTTCAAGGAGCGGTCAGTCTGGCAACCACCTTGTGTCTTCTGAAGAATTCTGTAAAGTTGAATGGAAATATTTTCTTTTTCTCAAAAAGTTCTGAGGAAAATTACAAATTGTTTGATTTGGAGATGTGTGTATTTTGTAAGTGATCCTTTCCCCAATTGTCCTTACAATAGAAAGGAAGCTCTTTCAAAGTATGACGGCAATTCTCAGCCATACAAACAACAATCTTCCACTAGCTAAAATGCTCTAATGTTTCCACTGAACACTCCAGGACCTGGGTGTGCTTCTACTTGCCTGGTTTTCTGTCATTGGAATGCAAAGTAGGAGGTGAGTTATACTAAAGTTTTATTCTGCAGAGAGGAAATATACCCAGTCCTATTGGCTCTAGACTCCCACAAAGCCTCAGTAAAACTTAAGTTGTTCTTAAGTCTCCAGGTTATTTGACATATTAAGTTAAAGACATGGTTTCTTTAGTTACCTGTCAGTTTTGAGAAAGCTGCATGCTTCCTGCGGCATGCAGTGGTGTTTCATTTAAAATACTGTGTTGCCAGAAGAGCTTTGCCTGTGGGAAATAGTTGAAGTGCAAAGAAGTTGCCATGTCTGATCTGACACTTGTAGATTGGTTCACTGACTTTTTTTAAGGGGCTTGGAATTTCAAGTGATCAGAGCAAAACCTAGGTAATATCAAGTAATTAAAAAACAAACAAACAACAATCCCGAAATGTCTCCATGCATCAACATTTTTATTGGCCTGCTTTGCAGTATTTGATTTCAAATTCTGCTGTTTTCTCCCAGAGACAGCTGATACCATCTGTAGAGATGAAAGAGATGTCAGCAGTCTTGCCCTTAGGATGCACTCTACGCATCCTAACAAGTCCATAAAGAGTATAATAAAAAACTTTGAGGTATTCATTGTGTTTTACCTGATAAGAAGTTACATAGAAATGACTTCTGTAAAACCCTTGTCTTTCATCAAAGAGTGGATTTATGGTGGTCCCATAAGCATAAGCATTCCAAGTTGAAAGTATGGTGCTCATGCACAATACACAGTTTTCAAATGCTCTTGAACTCATTAATGTCAGTGGATAATAACATACATTACAGCACTTCTACTCCAGGAGAGCAATGTCAAAGTTAACTTACTATACCATTCTGTGAGCTGTTTTCCAGCTCAGCTGGAACTGAGTTTGGTGCCAAGTCCTTTCTCCACTGAATGTATTTGGTTTGCTTCACAGTAATTTACTGCAATTGCTTTGGTTTATTATAACCTTTGTTCTCTACAAATAGTGTCCATAGGGAAATGAAACCGTAGGAACACCTGCAAACCTGCTTTCTGATACTGAATTTGTCTTCTGTTATCTTTCTGCTTTCTTTTATCTGGAGCCTAAATACAGCCTGGGTTAAGGGTTACAAGTTTTATCCTATACCCCTGCACTTGGATGTGAATGGGTTGTTGAGCTGCCTTTTTTAGCAATTTGCATTGTGCCAGGTTGCACTTCAAGCTAGACTTTAAAAGATGTGTGAAGGAGCTACCTAATAAAGTAGTTCCTTATAATGGACTTTTACACAGGACCTGCCAACACAATTCTTTCAGAAAAACCTGAAAGGAATCTTATGTAAATTCCAGTATATTCATTCAGCTTTAAATTTCGGTTGTTTTTCCCTAACCTCTCCAACCTCTGTCCATCGACCTTATCTTTCATCTTCATTTTCTGTGCTGTATGTGGTCAAATAGAGAAAACAATCCAGACTGTAGGTGTTCATGATCACCTTGGTTCAGATCTTGCCCCCTGCCTTTTAGTTTTATGTGGTCCCTGGGTTTCTATATGTGTTGTAGGAGTGCTAGTACAAACATCAGTCCCTGGGAGAAGGATCTTCTGAAATGCAAATCAGCTACACAGACAAAAAACTTCTCTGTTAAAAATGAGAGGGTGTGAAAACATACATGGCTCCTTCATCCCCTCATCATATAGCTTTCTGCCATAATACTCTCCTCAAGAAAAGTGACTACACATTGGCCTCCACCAGCACTGGCTCTACTCAGTCTCACGCTGTTTAATCACTTTTATCTGTAGAGAGTTCCATTTGTTAGTAGCTTACTCAGTTCCATTTTTAACAGGATTTTCACCCTCATGAAGAAAGAAACGATTACAGAGAAGCACACAAATATTAAGACAACTTTTTCAATGTTGTTTGGAATTACACTGTTGATCTGCTGTTATGCAGTGGGACAGAAGCAGCCTCTGCACAGGTTATAGCAAGATTGTCATTTGGTGGTTTTTTTTTTCCTTCCTCCTTGGTGGCTCTCATATTTGTCTCAGAGTGAATTGTCAGCTGATACGCAGTGCTCTATAAAAACTCTGTAAAGAAGCTCTTACCATTACATATTGTTCTAAGTACAGGCTGCTTTTTTTTACAGAGGGCAAATATTTAAGGTGGGCCATAAAATTGTTAAGAGTTATAAATCTCTGGAGTTAGTACTGTAGAACATTTAATCTCCAGAGAGCCAGCAATATCTCTAACAGGCATAGCCATATTCCATAAGCAACTGCATGCAACATTATACGTGGGACAAGCAGCCACTTCTAGCATGGTTCAGACAACCATTTACTTTCTAAAGCCCACCCAACTTCACCTGTGTTCTTATACAAACAGAGTCAATAACCTTATTGGAATTTAGATTAGAACATAACCAGATGTGAGCCTGCAGGTACCTAAACTCATCAACTCCAGCCCAGTCAGATAAACATAGACTGCATCTTTTAGACTCAAATATGACTGTCTCAATCATTGTCAATTTCAGTAATGTTGTTTTAGTGACTCACTTGTCATTTGCTCTGTCATCATGCTCTATGGCGTGAGCAGCCAGAGGGGAAAAGAAATTGCTGCATTTCATTGAAGCTTCTTACTGTTCATCCCTTGTTTAGTCTAAAACAGGTCATTTACAGTGTATAAAACATGCTGCCTCACTTATTTCACAGCACCTTTTTATTCAGACTGAGTTGTGGGACACCTGTTATGATGGGTCGTTTTTAACTGTGAATCTACAAAAATCCTGGGGAAATAAACTGACAGCAACCATTGTGTACAAAAATATAACATGGATTATGAAATGAGTCAGCTTTAGAAAAGCTCTTTCAGGTTTTTTCTGCATCCTTAGTTTTCAGTGGTTTTCTCCCCACTTCTTGCCCTATTGTCCATATGTCTGAAATCAAGCACCTGTACCTTGGCAGGATCACAGCTCAACCTCTTTTTTTCTCTGGATTGTTCTCATGTTTCTCTTTAAATATATTATCATCGCACTGGGAATGAGCTGACACCATAAAGCAACCTTGATGTTTCTTTTGCTGATAGCCCTGTTAGAAGGGTCAGAAGTTCTGACTGCCCTGCTACTTGAGAAAAGAGATACCTGGCTTTTTTTATAGACCCTGAGAGAGCATCATGGACCAGACTCTAATTTTGTTCTGTTTAACAGAACAAAACCCTAGATGGTGACAACATAGAAAAAACACCCCAAACACAGTGGAGCTATTTAGCAAATTCTTCAAAAAGCCAAGGAGGAAGTAGTGGTAGAGGGGAAGGTACCTGGGTGGTGACTCCATGGACCATCCCGTGTTCCTGGACATTTGTGTTGCATGCCTGCCCTGATACACCATGTGCTGGCTGTTAACAGAGGCTGGGGCTTGTTCTAGTGTGGCAAATTCTGTGCTGTAGCTGACAGGAAAGCACAGAATGTCCCTGCCAAGGTTTCCATTGGGCTGAGTACAAGATTCATGATGCATACCTGCCTTCTGCAAAATGCCACAAGATGCAATTTTCAGGCAATTTCTTCTCTACCCATCAGTCCTCATTGTAATCAACTGAAAAAGAAAGAATCTTAAAATGTTGTTGAGATGGGAAAAGAGATACGGTTTTACTGTTTTAGACAGAGTTGCTAAAGGAAAATCCTCCTGAAAATCCCCCAGTTTTCAGAAACTAGGAATATCATGAGAGAGTGGGACTGACTTTGCTGGGTGGGGGAATCTGCTCTTATAGTTGTTGCAGTTGAAAATGCTAAGTGAGAAAGATATACAGCCTAAATATGAATGTTATGCTAGAATGAAAAAAAGAAACTTAACCCATATCTTCATTAGGACACTTTTAATTACAAGGTATTTTTGTGTTTGAAAGAACTTGCTGCAGATGTTGCATTATATAACAGAAAGAAAGAAAAATCCCAACAAAAAACTTTGAATCCAGAATGCAGGGAAACATTCACAACAGATCAGGTATTTCTACCAAGCAAATTTTTTTTGTTAATCAAATAAATAAACAGCAGAGAGAAGTTGGACAATGGACAATATTTGACCACTGCCAATAAATATTATCATTGCCTCAGCACTGTGTTGGTCCATGAGGAATTTGCAATGTCTCCTAACTCTAATTAACAATCTTCTAACTCAAGTGTCTTTGCCCTTGTATGAAAACTTGTTGTTTTTTTTTTTTTTTAAATGCAATTTTTATAGTCTTTAAGATTAGAACTATGTTTCTAAGGAATGTCAAAGTGCATCCTTGCCAGCAAGGAATAAAGTAATGCTCCGAACATTGCAATGTCAAAACACTACTATAATGTTTTGATAGGGAAAATTTTATTTTAATTATGTTTTTAAGAGGTCTAAGTTGAGTCAAATTGGGATGAGTAGCACTAGGTAAATTCCAATTTTTGTTAATAAAGTCTTTTGCAACAAATGCCTATGTACTTTAACATAGTTTCCTTCTGTACAAAGGGAAAAACAAGTTGAACTTCACTTTTTTTCTGTATTGTGTTGACCTGTTTTTGGTGAACAAACCCTTTCTATGTTCTTTGTTTCATGTTTTCAGGTGTATATATAGCAGAGAGATGAGGTTGTGATTACAGCACATTTGCCATTGGATTGGCTATTTCTTTCAAGCAGGTTGCATTTCATGACTGGTTTGTCCCACCCTCATAACCAGTAGAAGGCACATTCCTCAGTCTGTGTGATAAGCTGATATTAAAAAAGTTCACTTACATTTTCTGTATCTTCATATGCAAGTGAGCTCTGATTCAGCCTTCCAAACTTATATAAAGAGTGATATTGACTTTAGTTTTATGTCAGATAATATCCCTCTGCCTGGATGGCCTTGCTATCTTCAGAGTGACTACACAGTTTTAAAACTGGAAGAGAATTTAGTATGTGTTTTTAAGAAGTGGCAAAGATCAAAAGAAATTAGAATGTCAATTTCCAGCAACATCTTCTACTGCAACAGTTTTTGTATGAGGGTTGTGCTTTTCCTTGATATTTTGTACCTTCATATTCTTGTTTGTGAAGTTATTTTGATGAAAGGGAATTTTTCATCTTGTGTAAGAACTAGTCTCTCAAAAAGAGGAAATGGATAATATACTATTTTTTCATTAGGATAATGAAAAAAAATATTGTAGGGGTTTGTGGGTTTTTTGTTCTTTATTTTTTGATATATTTTTTTGATTTGTTTTTGTTTTCTTTAAAGCAAGATATTTCCTATGCTTATATAGACACTAAAAGTCTGAAATGAGAAAAGAAAATTAAAAACATTAATTTTTTGTATCTGTGGCTCAGAAGGAATGAAAAACAACCCATAATGCTTTTTGAACAAATAAGGTCATCTTTACCCTCCCATTTAGCTTTCTTCTCTACTATGTGGCTATTTTCCCCATGTATTCAACTTTGCTCTTTCATCCATTACTACTCCTAGTTCAAAACCATTTCTTTAAAATATAAACATAATACCAGTAAAGATGGAAAGTCTGCTATAATAACTCCATTTGCCTGGAGGTGATTACAGCCAGCAACAAGGAAAGAAAAGGGAAAGCAGAAGAAAAGGCAAAAGGCAAACAGTTTGTTGCCACGATGTAGCGAATGATTGTGAAAGAGACATAAATTAGTATGTTCCCCTAAATAGGATTCTATATTATTCTATATGATTATTGGAATATCCTCACAGGCTTTTTCCTCATCCTTTTGGTGAACATTCGAGACAATGTTGCACTCCCTTTGGCAGAAAATCGAAGGCTCAGGTGCAATTTGAACATACAGCATGGTGGTAAGCAGATACCACTGGTTGCTAACAGAGAAAACTTATCCAAACCACTACCCTAATAGTTCTCCTTCCACTCAGAGTTTATTAATGCACATGAATTTCAACTGTCTGGAGAAAGCAATTTAAGTTTCCTAGGTCCTATTATAGTTTTCCTTGAGTTTTTTCTTCATTTGTTTTCCCTTACTAGCAGACTTTTTACCTTTTCTCTTTGTGAGTGCCTTCATTCTGTTTCCTGACTTTTCTAATCTCTTTCTGCACAAATCTGGAATCTAGAACTGGCTTCCAAAACCCTTCTAAATCTTACAAGTAGCAACCTTTGCATTTTAACTTTGTTGCTCTTTACATAAATCAAAATCAAGAATCCACTTTAGCTTTTCTGGCTCTTCATTTCTTCTTTGCCATGTCTAGAATATTGTATTATGTAATGAATTGATTGGTGTTCTGTGGCCCCATCAGACAGGGGAATGGCAGTATTTGTGGTCATGAAAAGCTCCATTGCGAGAGGTCTGCATGTACATCTCCTCAGACAATAGACAGAGAAACTGTAAATAGTGGTATTATATGTTTACTCTATATTATGTGTACATATGTATTCAGAAGACACTTTTTTTTATCCCCTTCTGAAATATTCTTCTTGGCTTTGCTTTTAATTAGCACCCGAAATGCAATTACTGAATTCATAAATCCCAAAGTATATTTAGTTTTCCAGTTAGCAGCACTCACCTCTATTAAGACATATGAAAATAATAACCTTGAAAACTGCTACTTTATACGGACAAGTGTATCACAGGGATTTTTCTTGTACTGCATACGGTATCTAAATTATTAACTTTCCTGATGAGCCTCACAGAAATTCTTTTAATAAGTTGCTATGATATTAACCTTTTGTGTAATACAAAAAATTGTATTTAATGATATAATTAGGTTTAAATGAAACTTTTAAAAATTTCTTTGCTTTTAATTTGATGTTGCTGTACTCCAGCTTTAAACTGTAGAAATGGTGAAATATGTTTGTGACCACAGTTCTGACTCTATAAACAAAATAGACAAACCCACCTTTTAAGATGTGAACTTTTCTTTCTGTAGACAAGAGGTCTCAGCCCTCTCTGTCCTTTTGTCTTTTGTAATGACACATAGAACATTTACTTTAGAACATTTACTTACATAGAACGTTTGCTTTAGAACAGTGGGTATGATAACAGTCATTTGAGGAATTTCATATCCAACTATCCTTCTATGTTAGGTCTGTCTGTGCATGTGGTCAAAGGATATTTTATTTCTATGTGAAGAAAGGATAATTAGCACAGTGCTCTGCACACCACAATGTCCCTGGATTCTCGGCTTTGTGCTAACTTGCAAAACAGCTGCACAAACTCCTGGGATAAAAAAATTACAGAGAACTGTGGAAGGCAAAGAAGCCACACTGGCTTGGAAGTCCTGACCCTCAGATCACTGGTGGATGACAGTTTATTCTGAACCTGAAATACTTATGTGCCTCTGATGTTTTATGGGCTTATGTTGCTGACCACTACCTAGAGGCCAGTGGCCTAACTGACCTTTTGCTATGACCCAGTGTACTCATTCTGTCTAACAGAGTGTCTGGTATACAAACCATGTCCTTCAAACACCAGCTAAGGTATTTCTGTGTGGCACTTAGCCAAGTAAAGAGGCAATAAATGAATCACTCAGCTTGCTAAATCAGGTCACAGAAGGTTGCATCACATGAGGTGTAATAATGAGAAGAGGCCTCTCTTGCTTGTGGGTCCACCTTGTCCTTCAGTGAGATGCAAGTGAAAGGCAATCTTTTTATGAAACTTAATCCTAAAACAAAGAAGTTTTGGTCTTTGTCCTATGCTGTCTCACATCTAGCACAATTCTGGTTGAGGCGCAGGTTTAGAAAGTAAAACAAATATTTGAAGTTTCCCGTCATGTTTTTTTTATGAGTTTGGGTGTATTTTAGTTTCATTTATTTTCTTAGGCAATTGCCAATTATGTCCATATTCTTTAGAGATATGTGTGAACTGACATATTAAAAGCTGTGTAACATTTAGTATCTCTGCTGTGTGAGAGACTAAAAACAACGGAAAGATGGAAGATTTCCAGGTTGCCTGGAGCATACAAACTCCTTAAAGGCCAGTATGCTGTCCTAGTTCTTTATATGCAGTTTCTATTGACTTCTGCCTCAGAAAGAAGGAGAATATATAGCCCAGGAATTGAAACAGAATAGTCAGAAGGAATCTTTAGTAAAATATTTTACTATCCTCTATATCAATTTGTACTAAAATAGTTTGATCTTGTTTGCTAATGCTAAGAAAATTACTGCTTCTTAGTGTAAGTTATCATGGCAGCAATTATTTCCTAGGTCTCTCAAACTCACAATTCATTTAACAGCATTTTTTGGACATAACTGATAGAGAGATGTCAAAGCATACGCACTTATTGCTTATGCAGTAAAGATTTTTATTCTGGAAGCCCTTAGTGATGACCCACCCTTAAGTGTAATTTTTCACAGTTTTGCAAATATTTTACTAATAGGCCTGGAATTTTCATTTCTTCCACTATACTTTTGAAATCCATAAAACAAATTTAAAAATTAGAAAGGTTCAATATGTGAAAAATGGACCTTCTTTGTTTTTAGGGTATGACCTTTAAAGAAAAATTGTTCAATTATGAAGTGATAGAAAACACTTCTGTAATTGTTTGGGAAACTGAACTACCTCTCCACTTCATGTCAGAAAGATTATCTTGTTTGAGTCAGATATTATTTTTATGGAAAGCTAACCACATCTAACAATCCAAAAGAGAGAAAAACCCCTATTTCCTTGGTGGAAGACTCTGAATGGCAGGCAACGAAAACTCCAGACATGCTGCACTTCTGCCTTGACTATAGATTGTTTCCATGCATCTGCTCCTTCTGCTTGCAGATGCATCTAGGACCTGGTATTGGATCTCAGGTGAGTAGTTCTCAAATAATTCTCCCATTGTCCAGACATCTGGTGGGCAAGGAAGCCATTTCTGATAAGGAGAGAGGAATTGCAGGATTTCTTTGGCCAGAAATTTTCCGTCCAAAACAGAGCAAGGTCAGACACACAAGGTAAGATCAGCATTCCTGAGGGCAGCAGCAGAAGGTTGTAATCCAGGAGAAGCCTTTGGTTTAAGACCATCACTTTCCACTTAAAATAAAAGTGTGTTGAAGTTCTTTATTAATTGTTAATACAGAGAAAAATATTTAACTTTTTTACATCTAAGTACGGGATGAGGGAAGAAGAACTCATAGATTTTAACTCAGTATTGAGTTTTCCCTAAATTAGATATTCTGTGGGAGTGTTATATTAAAGACGATTCTCAAAGGGAACTATAGGTTAGTAACATGCTGAGTGAATGATTATTTCTCAAAATTTACTTTTGTTTTGATGCTTCTAATCCCTTCTTTGAAAAGATGTAGAAAGAAACACACCCACAAAAATTCCTTCTGCCTCCTCAGAAACAGGTGCTATGTATGCAGAGTTAGAATGCCACAGGTACAGCTAACTTGCTAGTACACACTGCTGGTTATAAATACTTGGGAAAAAAAACCCCCAAACCTGGTAGGTAAGTTCAAATTGCTTACAGGATAAACATTGCATCACTTACACTCAAGTCTAACAGTGTTAAGTGTGTATAACACTAAATAGCAGGATAAGGAGCTGATTATTCTCCACAGGTAGAGATAATAGTGTAAGACACAAGAGTTAATAAAAGCATAAGGAATTTTCAAAGCACTGCTCTCCACTGAAGAAGCCAATGCACTCTTTATTGACCTAGTGTAGCTATTAACACCTGGGGTTTTTTTTCAGTGAGAACAAACTCAAAGCAATTGCAGTATGTTTCTACATGCCCTTTAGTTGGAAATTAGATAGAAAAGTGGGTACGTTTTGAGGAACAAGGAGTTAAGATTCAAAGGTCTGAACAAAATCTGTCTGAAAAGCTAAATAGAGAATTTGTGTGTCCATTAATCTATGGCTGTCATGAGAACCTAGATAAATAATGGTTTTAGTTTGAACCATTTCCTTAGGTTTGTTATCTAGTTTTCCTCCTTGTTTCAGGGCATGTTGTAACATGTCATGAAGGTCATGGAAACCATGATTATGTGCAATGCAGTGGAAAAACAGAGGTCTTTTTGGGGAACTTCCAATGTTCCTGATTGCTGGCAGGGTACTGGCCAATTTTAGTTGGGATATAATGAATTATACAGAAGAAATGAACAGAACTGTTAAAGGGAACTGAAGATGCTGCAACAAGTTCTGCAACCCACATGAGATGAAGTGAAAAATATTATTACACCTTGTGTTAAGTTATTGTTGCTATTAGATGTACCGAAATGAAGAGGCACTATATAAAAAAAACTTAATTCTTACGTAAAAGAAGATTAAACTGCTTTAAAAGGTTTTCTGGTGCAAAGTTTTTGAAATCATCTGAGTTAGGAAAGGGATGCTCTTGATATAATATTTAATTTTGTGTAGTTGCCAGCATGGGACAAGGTTAATTAATTGTTCCAGTAGCATAAAACAGCTGACAGCAGCCAGATGTATAATTCCATGCCTGTTAAAGGAAAATTAATATCTTCACTGCATAATTGTTGATACTTAAGAGATAACAGAGATCTCAATTTGTCTGCTCAAAAAAGAACACTAGGTATTCTTCCGTTTGAGTCTTGGAGTTGATTATACACTATGATTTCCAATCCAATTGTTCAGTGCTGCTATTGATTGCAAAATGGAGGTTATTTTTGTAGAAGTAAATCTCTTTGGCTGAAAAAGTAAGAAAGAAAAAAGGCTGCCTGTTACTGGCTACTGTTACTGGCTATTGGTTTAAACAAGAAATCATTGCTATGCACAAAATGTAACCAAAAAATCATATTAATGTGTTACTGGAACATTGAAAAATACGTCAGGTTTTCAGGTTTGGCAGTGATGCTGGCTAGTAGGATTTTCAGCTTTATGAGCTTTATTTTTCTGCTTCTCAGAAATGACTGCTGTATTTTTACAAGTCTTCAGAAATGTGGAAAATTGCCAATAGATGTGGAAGTAGAGTTGCTGCATAAAATTGGAGACCAAGGTAACTGCCTATGGTCTTTGAACAGGTAGGTTTCAAGAAGACACAGAGGTGTCTCATGGATAATCACTGAGCCCTGAAATACTGTGGGGCTTTTATCTTCTAGATGATTGTCTTGCACTTCCGGGAAGTCAATATTTGTCTAGCAAGAAAAGATAACTAGTTGAGAATTTTGTCTCAAAAAAGCTACCACTGCCTTGGTAGAATGGAACTAATACATTTGGAATGGTGTAATCTTTTGATGTAATCTTTTGCAGCTAGCAAGGAGCTGGCAGAAATATAGAAATTCTATAATGCCATTAAGTTCCATATCTTATTGTTCGTATTTATTGTTCTTGAATAATTTGTAACCAATTCTTTTTCCACATTTTTTTTAATCTATCAAACATATCCACAATGCTTAAACAAAATTTGAGTAAATGCCCCAGACTGAATACAGGGAGAACTAGCAGTGTTTCAAAATATCATCTGAGGAGGCTCAAGATTAATTATTATGATATTATTATGGTATTATTATGGTCTAATAAGGGTGAAAGACATGCATAGACCTTATTTTTTTGAAACTGCACATATATAGACCTTATTTTTTTTGAAGCTGCACAATGTCAACAATTCTTTCTCTAAAACTTCAGAAAAAAGGCAAGTCTTTATGCGACAAAGACAACAAACTGTTGGGATTTCTGCCTGTCTTGGCATCCAGTTCAAGATTTCCTCATTCTTTTAAATGGAGTGCTAATTTTGAAGCTGGTTGTTTTCAAGACATATAATTTTGCTCCAGAATTGGGTAGTGTGGAGATACAAAGAGCTCTGACTTCTATTGTTTCAGCCTTGCTATAACAGGATTTTGGCAGTGGGTGAAAAATGCGCAGGCCTCTTCAGGAATAGGTTATAGTGATACTATTCAGAGCCCTGAGACACATATAAGGTAGTGGTCTCTTACAAGACAGCAGGTCAAGTAAGGAAGGATATCCGACTGTTTGAATTGTTGGAAATGGCTCTTCAGTGGCTGTAGAGCCATAAACATCCCGGATCTCAAAGAGCTGCGTGAAGGAATGCCATGTGGTTTGCTTGCCTGTGTTGCAAATTAACAACTTGTCCCTACCACTGATCTCATCACACTGCCCATGAGGTGCAAACTACTGACAGATATAATTTGACCTTGTACAAGAGCCTGTTTAGTAGCTTCTGGAATTCTATTTCAATATGGGTCACCGAGTTTTGCACTGCTTTAGATTTTTAATCTGGAAGAATTTTTATTATGCTTTAGTATATTCACAGTCTTTAATCTCCCACGTTTGGCTAACGTTCTTCCAATGGTAATCATTATCTGCGGCTTTCTTTATTTTCTTTCTGTATTCTAATCCCTTCATGCTTTATTTTCCCTTTCTTTCTGTGACCTTTTTTTTTCTTTGCTGAATTTATTGCACGCTTTCCCCTGGCAGCCTCTGTAAATATGTGCATTACTATTAGTTTCATCTCAATGTGTATGGGATTTATGCCTATACAGCTTGCCCTCCACTTAATTTAATCACAGGTTAATTAGATCCTCCACTTAATTTGATCAAAACCTTCCTTGAGCCAAATCACTTACATTAAGAAGACTAGTGGTACTTTCTACCCTTTAGTTTGATCAATATCGATCTTTTTAAGCAGGTACTTTGGGGTAATTCAATCACTGGCTGTGGATATTTTTCATTTAATTAATAATAAAGAACAATGTCCTTAATGAGAGGAGAGAATAAACATAGAAAATATCTGCAGACATGTTAAAGACAGTAATTTTTTGGCGTTTTTGAGGGAGAACAGTTTTTCCTCTGTTTTTGCTTCTCTCCAGAAGCAGTTCTTTTGATAGCAACATGGTCAATTTTCCTGTGTACAATGGGGTGGGCAGAGTTGTACTGGTGGCAGTGTTGATGAATACAGTAGAGGAATTTTAGTATGTTATTGGTACACTCCAGTGTAGCAAAGGTTCACTGGGAGTCCTGGTATATTGTATTTAGGTGATTACTAATAAAATATTAGTTTTAAATGCCAGGGAGCAGGATGTCAATGAAATAATTTATATACCTGTTATGTGTGTATAAGAATTTTATAGTTATTCTCTAATATAAGAATATTAGAGTTAAATGATGTTACAGATACCACAATTCTTTTCTGAAGCGTGGTGCTTGCTGTATTTAAAAAAAAATTCTATGCTTAATTCAATTTCTCTAGAGAGGTCATTTACAGACCTTAAAATAACCATGGAAACTGAAGGAAAACTAAATGCTCAACCTTGCCTTTTTCAAGAGCTTTGATTGATAGGTTGCAACCTTCATGTATCACACTGTAGATGACTTATTTTAGTGAGCATTTGTTGGCATTACTACTGTCACTGTTTTCAGGAAGAGTATTTGCATTATTTCTTATAACTTTATGCTGTCCAATCTGTCTCAGAAAAATGTGCTCAGATATGTATTATGAGATAGTTGTGAAATATGTCTACTTGAGTTAGGCTTTCAGAGGCATGTGGTTAGCATGTTAACACCACCACTGACGTAGAACTTCCAGTTCTCCAGAGGAACATGTTGTTTTCTCCTTGTCCTTATCAGCCACTAAACCAATCTCTGAGTCTATTCCAGCAGTTTCTTAAAGGGTGTAATTCCTAAACCAGTACTGCTACCTACCATACTTTCACCATACTGGTGAAAGTAACACAGGATTCACAGAAATTGCTAACATTTGAAATCTGGTTCGGGAGAATGACATAAAAGAATTCATTTCACCTAATTTTATCCATCTAAAAATCAGGTGTCTAGTCACATATTCTCCTCTAAAGCTTGTGTGTTCCCAAATGCCCTTGGTTTTATTTTATTTATATGGGATTCTTTCTCCGTGTTGATGTTAAGGAATCTTGTGTTTCTAGCTTAAATAAGCCGTTAAACTGTGAGACAGCTGAAATTGGATGATGAGAATTACATCCTTCTTATCAGTTGTTAATACCAAGAACCCTTGTAGCCTGTATTAAAAAAGATTTTAAAAGATCTGCTGAAGATCTCTATAATGTTGATGTTACTGCTTGCTTATGAATTGCTCTTTCTTACAAATATTCCAAAACATGCAAGTCTCATGAGTTTTGTATTAGTGATCAGAAATCAGAGCAGAGACAACTAACAGATTTTAATTCTTGAAGTCAAGATTTAATGAATTATTTTTACTGAATTAAACTGAAGCTGCCATCTGTGTTAACTTACCTTAATGTTTATAAACTGACTCTTTAGGCTGCAAGAAATGTAGCTTGCTCAGAAGTCCCACTTGGTACTCTGGTAAGTTCCAGTATTTCTCAATATGAAATCCAAAGTTCCACAGGTAAAAATAAAATTATTTACAAATTCAGAGACTACTCAGAGTAACAGCCATAGGTTACTGAAGCTTTTAATGAATATATATGATGGATTTATATTTTTTAATTTTTTTTTCTTTTTTTCATTTTGGTCAAGCTTGTTCCAGGTCTGAAAATTCTTGTTAGAAACAAATGGTGATCTTCATGGAGAATTATATCCTTTTGCCCTGTTTTGAGCGAGTCTCTCAATTAGGGTTGTGGTTGCTCCATACTCCCTTTACAGTCAGTAGATGTATATGATCATGGTGGAAGGCTGATTCTTTCCACCTAACTGGTGACCAGTGGAGACACTCAGGTCTCTCTCTCTGGGTCTAGGGTATAGCTGTGTGCTCAGTGCAGAGGTCTCATCGAGATGACAGAAGTACATGGGACTCAGGTCGGTTGTACAGGTGCAACTTTTTATATGCATTGGTTTCTTGATTGTGATGGGAATTTTTGCATGTATAAATTTAAACTACATTTGCCACGTCAAATGAATGAAATAGCTTCTTCATAAAGACTACTTCTTCTGTAGAAAATGCCCTCACTTTCAAAGATCTTCTGACCTCTTGTGACAGTACTTAAAAAAAGGAGGGAGAAGCAGCAAAATAACTGGGTTTGTGCTTTTGTTTGGGATGAAGTTGAAGTAATTTGTAATAAGCACTTATTAATGTTTAAGTGTGTGTGTTTTGATGGCTTCTTATGTAGCAAATGTAAGAAATACGTGACAGTGAGTGAAAGCAGATTTAGAATATGAGGAATTATGACACATCTTGTGACTCTTGCATGTTGCTGTTGGTCCATGGCTAAGCAATGGTCCTGGATTTCAAAAGACTTTGCCATCACTTCCATTTCCTTTGAAGTCAAAGCAGGTTTTGTTCTGCTGGAAATATGTTTTTGCATATATATGGAGAAAACATATGTGATTCCTATGTTAACAGCTCTGACACAAGTGGTTTGTGATTTTCTGGTTTCTATAGAAACATTAAAAGCATTTGTAAATCTTTCATTTTCAGGTAAACATATTCCATCTTATAACAAACCAGATGCTCAGACTGTTACCCTTTTTATTTTTAACATTTTCAAAGACTATGAAAAATGGTACTGGTAATCTATACTGAAACAAGCAGAAAATGATCATATTTCAGGCAGTACCTTTCAAACTGTTCTTCTTTTGTAATTATAAAGTTAAACTGCAAAAACCTTATACTATCAAAAACTCCTGTAGGTCTCATGTATAGAAAAAAAGGCTAGGAAGAAAGCACTCCTGCATGGATAAGAAAAAGGTTAGGTATTATGGAGATCTGGTTTATATACCCAGTTCTACTACTATCCTACTGGTTTTGTCAGAGCAGTTCTCTCATCTTTCATGTGCCATCTCAGAGAGTGATCTAACATGACACTTAACCATTTCACTGAAGTGCTTACTTATGCGTTGATAAAAGTGATACGAGCAGCTACGTGTGTGATCACCATCACCGTCTTGCTGCCTAAGTGACCTTGCGCTGTTTCACCCAAAACACCCTCATCAAGAATACAGACCTCTGATTTGGTCAGTGGAAAAGTTTGTACTCACCAGAGGAAATTATTAGGTTGGTGTGGGGTGCATGGTCTTATACTTGGCTTCTGGCAGGAATAATATTTAAAAGTTTGAAGAGGCTGGAGGGCTGGGTGAGGAAGTTGTTAGCAGGGATGCTGATGGGTTTGTCAGCAGTTGTTTCCACACAGACAATGAGTGTGAATCAGTGTAATCCAGATAAAGTGTAGTTCAGTTTTTTCAAAGCAGCTGAAATTACATATGTCTTTTTTTTTTTAATTTCTCTTCTTACTATCTTTTATCATGACTGAATTATTTTCCTCTTTTAACCTTAGTTCGGAGAGGATCGCAACAAAAGGTGAGGTATCCCAGAAAACTGATATGGGATGGAGGAATTGGACAATCAGTGGCTTTCTGTTAGGTGTTGTATAAGACTGATACATGTTTCTGCAGATGAGTCTACATAAGGCTAGCAAGGTCTCTTGGTTCAGTAAGCCCCCAATAAAGCCACTTAAATCTAAATGCGTTTACCTTTCTTTTGGCTTTGTAGGCAAATTTTCATGTCAATCACAGCTCTTTGTTTTTAATGAGGGCTGTCTCCCTCCCAGCCCATCTTCTCCAGCCATTATCATTCTTCATGCAGAGCAGATATAGTGACATAGCAATATTTTTCACTGTACAAGTCATTAACGGTGTAGACAGCAATTTGAAATTTGTAAATATTCTGACAAGTTGATTGCCCCCTGCCCATTTTATGCCCATAACATGCCAAGGTAGACCTGCCAGCGCAGACAACGTTATCACTAACCCAGCATGGGCCATCATAGAGTGATATCTGGCAGTATGTTAATAAAAGACCAGAAGAACAGCAACAAAAACGCATCTCAAAATTACAACTATAAACAACCTGCCAGTTGCAATAAAAAATGTTGCCACTAGGAAATTAAAACTTGTACACCACAGTGAGCATAGCCTATGCATCACTACTCCAATGCATGGCACAAACATAAGATTAGCACTTCTCTACAGATGAGTCAGAGTCTGAGGTGTAGCACAGATACTTTTTTCCTCAAAAATGTAAAACAAATGCAAATGTGGAATATTATTGACAGATTTTTTTGTTTTCTCCTCATGTTTTTTTATATTTTTAAGTTTGCTTTGGAAGAATTTCACTTTAATGAATGTGCAGAAAGACAAATTTAAAAATACAGTGATATTATTGCTAGGTACATTCTTGGTGCTTTGAGTAAATAGAAAGCAGAGCAGATGCTGTTTGATGTAATCAAAACAAATTACCATCTTAAAAGATCATAAACATACACTGTGTTTTGGTATTATTCCATTATCTCACTGTTGGAAAAATATAATAAATGAAATCTTGAATAGTTAACGTTTAAAGTACTACGAATAATACAATCTTTGCCCTGGAACTCATCCTGGATGTTTGCATGTTTAGCTAATGATTTTAAACTCATTTTTAACTTCCCTTAAATCTCTTGGCAAACTGAGGTCTTCCATCCTGTTTTGTACAGTGGGGGCATTGAAATTCCCACTTTTCCTTGAGGTAGAGAATATGCCCTTGCCTGTCCCCAGAGTGCTCTCTCTGCTTGGAGGGTCTCCTGACTTCCCAAATGCCTGTTGTCATTGCTGACAAGTAGTCAATGTGCTTCTCAGATTGGAGCCATGGGCTGGAACAGTGATCAGCTGTTTGATTATTTAATCTCGACCCTGTGAGAATTTTGTAGGAGAACACTGAGATTGTGTGCTTTGTGGTTTTGGGTTTTTTCTTCCTGCTTAAATCTCATGTTCTGGCTAACACAGAGGCAATGAGAAATAACTCCTTCTTGCATGCTAGAGCAGTAGTGACATCACTTTTGCTTCTGACACACAGATTAATATCCTGCCAGGTTATTCATGGGCAGGGGATTGGTTTTCTGACCTCTCCATCACCCTGTGCCTTGGATGGTTCACAGTGGGGATGGCTATTTCTCCAGATGGTTGCTGAAGTGAGCTTTTTGGTGGCTCTAAATGGTATTTATTATTTTTGAGGAGCTTGTGTAGAGCTTCTGTCCCCTTTCTATAGTATTTACAGATGGGCAGGGCTCTTACTTGGAGCAAGGGTGAGGCTGAAACCAGCCACTGATTAGGATGATGAGCTATGGGCTCTCCTAGGCCCTGGCAGCACAAGGCTAAATGCAAAGGTCCCAGGCCTTGGTTAAAGCTGCTTAAAAGGAAAAGAGGGAATGATGCTGGTGATTAAGTGGTGCTCATGTTCTGAAAGTGCCAGAGTTTCTGAGCCCTGGTGTTTGAGTAACATTCCTGTCTCTTCAGATTTTGGACATTGCATGATATATTCAACATAGACAATGTGAATTTGCAGTGAAATTTAGCCCAGGTGCAGTTACACAATAGGTCTTTATCACTATACATGCTAGAATACAAACTCTTATTTCACTCTGGTGGGCAGACACTTCTAAACCTAGACCAACTGGTTTGAGTCTTGTTCAAAGGCAGCGTTGTGAGGGATTTTCTGCTATAACATCAGTTCTGTGTTCTGTGGGTGCCTCTATTCAGATTTGGGTGGTTGTAACAGAGAGTAGGTGTTTCTTTTCTTTTCAAAGGGATACAGCATTCATTCTGCTAGCAGTGCAAGAAATGGGAGCAGTTGGAAACTGCCTGGACTTGGTTAGTGTTTGAATCAGTGAGTCCTTAGCTTTACCGTGGAGGTATGTTTCAATATATATTGAAATGATATATTGATATCACTGCTACAAGTCCCTGAAAAAGCAGTATTTTCCTATGGATAAGGCCATAGATCATAGCTCAGCTATGCTGGGCAATTATTGCCAGTTCAGGTTGTAATATGGAGCAAACACCCTGTAATTATCACATGGGCATTGTTTTGCCTCAAACTGATTTCAAGAAAAGTATTCTCTTTCTGGATTAGATATTCCTTTATGAAACTACACGGGTACTACTCCACAGTACTAGAAAACTGCGTATGAAGACAGACTATCTGACTGAGGAGAGCTAATCTGAATTTCCACCTCAGCTTTGGGGACTGACTTACCAAAAACAAGAGAAAATTGCTGTGGCTTGGTGTCACAGGTGGAAGCATCAAACTGCATCAGCCAGGATCCTAGTGAACAAAAAGCAGGGAGGAACACAGGGGCTGCTTCATCTTCTCTCACTTTCATAATTCATGTCGAGAAAGTGCAGGTTCCTAGCTTCCTAGTTTTGGAAGATTAGTTATATGCGTCAACGTAAGAGTGAAGAATCAGTGTCTTAATCCTTGTGCTTTAATTCTTCTTTATTTCTTCTATTTGCTGTTACATATATACAGAGTGTTGGTGCACTCTCTCTCACTCTAATTACAGTGCCTTGCACAGGGAAGCTGTGTTTTCAATTTATCAAGAAGTCTTGGTAATTATGAATGAGAAATCAATGCCATTTAGTAGTCAAATATTGTTATTTTCAACACATATTTTTTTTTCCTCTGCTTTTTTTTGTGCATCTAGAGGATTGCCACACTCCCCGCTTTTCGCATCCAAGTTCAAGGTCCTGCTTTTAATCAGCAGGCTCCCAAACAGTAGCTCCTGAGTTCTGTGGCCATCAATTGAGTGCCAAAAACTGTCTTAAAATGGAGAGGTTAAAATTTAAAATCTCTTCCATTGTTTTCTCATCCTTCTTGGGAACAAGTAGCAAGATTTGCCCTCTTTGCAAAGGGATTTCTGAAGCTTTTTTAGACGTAAACATGGAATTTTTCTTGCCAAAATTCATTCATATGAATAGAAATGGCAATTTTATTCTGAACATATAATCACGTTTTGAGTAGTGTTTAATGATTGTCGCAGTGCCACATTTAATGACTGATCTCTCTGCTATGCCTGCAGAAGGAGCTACAAGCAACCAGGGAGTGTGTTACTTCATAGCTGGTGAATAATAACCTCAGTTATTTGCCTAAAGACACTGGAACCCAAGATGTTGGTAGAATTGATGCCTTTGGCAAAGGAAAGCAGTGGCTACTGTGACTGCTGAAGCCATTAACTTGCTTCCTGTTCCTCAGGACAGGTGTGTTGCAGTTGGACAGAACACCAAACAGAGCCTAGATTGGTGTTTGTGTCTCTCCTTCCCATTCCCATTTACTTCCTTAGGCAGGATAATTCATGTAAGGGCTCTGTGCCTTGGCTGACCAGTGTGTACAATGACATGGTGGAATTCACTGATCATGAAGGTATCTTATGTACTTTCAAATAGTGTTTTTGAACTGCTTGGACCTTTGCATGGGAGATGTTCTGTATGTGCCATATTCCATAATATTTCAAATTTCTAATGTTCTCTACTTATGGGATTTATAATACATAATAATTTATGTAATAATTTAATTATATATTTAAAGAAAAATTTTTAAAGCTATACAGTCTTGAGGCTAACACCACCAGAAATTAATTGGATCTCCAATTAACTGTGTGATCAGCTGTTATGTACAAGACCAAAAAAAAAAAACCCCAAAAAACCAGATTTGACTTTTTTCAGCAAAGGATGCTGGAAAAGTTAAATCTTTCTGGAGAGTTATGGCTGCTGTAACCAGGCCAAAAATAGGATGTGCTTAGGAAGACAGGAAAAAACCCAAACTGCCTCTAGCATCTAGATCAATAATTATCAAGTAAATAATGTAGGTAGAATCACTACTAGGAAGAACAGAAATGGATTTATGTGAATTTAAGGTTGGCTGAAGTTTGGTTTATCCCAGTGTGTCAAGAAATGTCATGAAATGAATACAATTAATATAATTTCTGATGATGATTGTAGTTTGTGATTTATTCTGCCAAAACAATGAATGCAGCTATGGAGAGCAGTTGTAGTGGGATTCAAGTTTGTTTAAGGTTAATCAATTATATCTGAGCAAAAACTAGACCAGTCTGTGTCTAGACAAGAATGATGTATTCATCTCTCCAGCTACAGGCATAGTAGTTTCTCATGATCCATCTCTTGTCAGTGCTGGTCAGCTTTCTCTGAAACTGTCTTTCATTTTAGTATAGGTATTTGAATTTCTTGTTCTGATGGTATGTAAAGCTGGAAGATTTGCCTTTTTGTGTCTTTATGGCCAGGTATATGTTCCATTTAGTCTGTTGGTGGTCTGACTAAATTTATTTGGGGTTTGCTTGTTGGTTTATTTATTTTCATTTCCCCTTTTTAGTAAGGGATACTTTCTCATTTAGCATTTTACTTACTGTGGTCTTCAGCAGGATATCCAGGAAATCCTGGATATCTGTAATTTTGGAATGACTTAGAGAGTCTCCGTATACACTGATGCAGTCACAGGTCCATTAGCCCAGCTGAGTGTGGGGAGTGTTTTTATTTTATTTATTTTTATCAAAACATAAATGAACCCACTTACAGGTGTCATTTTAGGCAGAAAATGTCCTAAGGGAATGACAAGGAATCAGAAACCACATGCCTCACTTATGTTTTCAGAGCTGACAGCTCTATGAACCTTTACTGAAAGACAGGCAACAAGGTGAAGCTCTCAGAGTAGGAGATGTGGGAGATTTCCCTTTTTTAAGGAAATTATACAAGCTAGCTGGAAACTTACAAGATCTCCAATGGCATTGACTTAGAGTTTTCACAGAAGCTTCTAGAAACTAAGTTAATTATATTTTTTATGGAAATAATTTTACCATAAGAATTTTGGTCCATTTTAATTATGTCTGCTTCCAGATTTCTACTAAAATCCAGAAGGATTTCATTTACTTAGTTTACAAGACTATATCTTCCATCCAGCAGCTTCAGTGTAGATGGTTTGCAGAAAGAGGTCTTTGTCCTGAGTGCTGAGTGATCTGGATTTCCACAAGAAATACAATTCTGATACCAAGTTTTGGGTCTTCTGGTCACAAGGCTGTACATTTTTGTGTAATGAAATGCCACAGGGCAGGATGACAGCATGTGTGTGAGGGGCAAGGCAAGTGATGCAGAACTCATTTTCGCAGCTGGAGCCTTGGACTGACGTTAGAACAAGTGACTTGGCGTGTAAGTAACAATTCTGCACTCTTAAATATCAGAACATAACCTCCATAAAAGTTCACACTTTTTCTACAGAATGGCCTATAACAAAATTATTTGCTGATTCTACTAGATAAATGGCTGTTGAGCTTGGAATTGATCTCTGGGAGCCCTTGTAAAAGAATTCCTGCAGTGACACCCAGTTTTGCCTAGTTCTGCAACATCTAAATAGCTTGCCAAAATTGAAACAGATGTGGTATTTACATTGTGAGGTTTTCAGCCTAGCTCAATAGGTGAAGAAGCTGGCTGAGCCATAAGTAAGTGTCTAACACACTTTGGTCTTTCTGAAATGATTCTGATCTGCATAAAGTAATCCAAAGCTAGTTAGAGCACACTGAGTTGTAGCTGCACAAGTGAAGCTCCTTGGAGACAGAGGGCAAAAAACCCTAAAAGCCTGAGCCTGTTTACAATGGGTTTCAGCATGCTCTGGAGGTGTCTAGCTCCAGCAGAACTCTGTACTTTGGCTCTGTCCATTCTGTCCTCTTCCATTAATTAAGTCAGAAGATTACCTAGGTGTGACCTGTTCCTTCTTGGCAGTTTTTCTGCCCTGAGCACAATGGAAAGTGGCTTCTTACTGTGCATTTCACCTGTGATGAAGAAAATAACATTCATTGTTATCTAACTGTTTCTGGAGTTAGGTGATAGGAAAGCAAAAAATATTGTGGTAGCTTTTAACCCCAGCTATTGCTCTAAGTTATTGAATGAGGAGCTTCAAAGCATGGTTGTTATTGTTCTTGCTTTCAAACTTAAGACTGAAAAAGAGGAGGAATTCAGATTATTGGTAAAAGCAGACGCTCCCAACTCACCTGCAGGAGGCATCCTAGGCTGATAAAAATTCTGCTTTTGAGATGTCAAAGCAAAAGAAAGGCTTTGCCAAAAGCAGCATAATGCTCTTGCTTAAACCAAGCTGAAATAAATCCATTACTTAATGTAGCAGAATTACAATAAAGTGTGACTGGAGTTCTTATTGTATAAAAAATTGCCTCAAATTAAAGAACAGTGGGTACAGATACACTTGGATCTGCTCCATCAAATAATTTATCTTTCCTGTACCAACTAAAATGAGGAGGATGCTAATTCTGTTGAGTAAAATTGAAATACGCTATGTGTAAATTATGACTAAATTATTTTTTCTTGGATGAGTTCTGTTTAATCTGGCAGAGCTAAGACTTGTTCTGCTTTATTTATAATGTCTGGTACCCCAATAGTTGATTTGTCCAGCGTCTCTTTACCTATACACATCTATGAGGGTGTTTATTGGGCAGAATTGCAATTCTCAGGTGATTAAAGAAAGAAGAAAATGTGACTGTATGCATGCATATGAGATAGTTTGATTCCACAAGCATATTATGGATATAACATCAAGTGAATATACATGATGTGGGAAGGAAAACATCAGTGAACGATATCTATAAATTGACATATCAGGAAAATGTTTTCATCTGAGAACTATTTTGATGGGATTTGAAATACCTGGGTGGGATTTTTGGGTGGATTCAGGGAGATCTTTCGAAGTTTATGTGCTAAAGCTATGGCACAGCAAGCCCTGAAGAAGTCCACAGTGAATTAAAACCAAAGCTGCCCTAACGTTAAAATTGATTGAAACATAGGAAAACTGTCTTTGCCTAAATGAAGTGTGATATACTGTTCTTCCTTGCTTTTTCTTACATGATAATGTCTGTGTTTTTATATTTTTTCTCCCATTTTCTTGAAGTGTGATGAACATAATGAAAACAGACCGACCTCCTTAGGGACACGGGGCAAAAAACCAGACAGACAATAAAATCAAAGGGCAGTAATAGAACTAATAAAATAATTACTTTTTTTTTTACTAATTCATAGTCACTGCATCATGAAAATCAGAGCCTTAGGGGGTCATCCAGACAAATTTTGTAAATGCATTTGATAACATTAGAATCATAAATAATTTTTGCAGTTATGCAAGCTAAGACAACAACTCAAGCTTGAAGCTCTTCATTGAATGAGGGAAATGCTTATTGAGGGAGCAGGAATTTTCCTATGTATATCCACAGGAATATATATGGGTATAATATTTCCATTACTAGTCAGTCTATTAAGGACTATTTGTCTTTGAAAACTCTGCTAATCCTCTGCTAACTCTATTAAATCCAAAGGCCGGGCTAGCTGCTAATAAGGTCCAGGGTAAGGAAGCAACAAAGGCGTTTGCAAGGTATCTACAGATGTTTAATTCTGCCATGTGGTCAGATGTTCAGGGTCCAAAAGCTTTCACTTGTGGGGAGAGACCAGGTTTTGTATATCGAGAGGCCGGTGTGACTCAAGGCATCAAGGCAGTCTAAAGGTGAGAGGCCAAAGAGGAATAGGGAGGGAGCAGCTGAGTGGAACAGGAACAAGGGAAGGGAACCCATAGGGTCAAACAGAACTGGGTATCTTATGAGGGAAACTTCTTGTGTCTCCCTAACCCAGGGGGTGCCTCTCAGGGTCTCCACATTCCACAGCAACAGAAGCATCCNGTAGGGGGAATGAAGAAGGAATTTTTAAAAATCATTTTAACCCGCTCATCTAGTCTTAACAGTCTGTGCCTTACATCAGCTTAGAAATCTTTGCCTCCAATTCCCAATATACAACATCACTGTCTTAAATACCTTCAATTTTGTTCTGTATGTGCCTTATCAGTTTTGAAAAATGATGAAATGAGGCATTATAACTCCCCTTTTAACAGGATATTGTTCCTCTTCTTATGTACCAGAAAAGCCATTTTAACCTGTTTAGCTACATCTTATTGTGAACTCATTATGAAAGGTATTCCTGGTATTCTTTATAATTTTTGTTATATTATCCTTCATTTTAGCTCAGATTCTCCTATTATTAACCATAACTTTTCTTAGCACCATCCCCTTGGTGCTTTGTCCTTTCTACGATATGCATTGCCTCATCATTACTGAATTTAAATCTGAGTAATTTTTACTTTTCCTCAAGTTGCTTCCCAGTTAAGCTCCAAAAAGGTCAGAACATCTTCTAGAGTTTAGATGCTTAATCACATTCAAGCAACTTGAAAGAAGAAGTAATCAATTTAAAAGCTTCCCGTTACAGTGTTTTTACTTACTAGTAAAATATTTCAGTCACTAATGAGATGCACTTAATAAAGAGGCTTTATTACACAGATAATGGAAATTTAATTTATTGTAACTATTTTGTTTTTTGCAGTGGGATATTTGTGACTGACAGTCCCAATGTCTTATTGCAAATGTCATTAAGATTGGATGGCCTATGAACATCATTGGTACGCTCAGATTAATTCCTCTCTTCAGAATGATGGCACTCCCTTGGGAAGCACCACAAACATTTGAGATATAATTTGGAATGAGGAGGAGTCTACCGAGAACAGCATTAAGTTACACCTTAAAGCTACTTATTTCTCATGACATGTGAGACTTGGTTTGTACACTTTCCCAGAGCCTCTGCTAGCTTTATGTCTATGAGGAGGCAAACTTAACAAGTTTTCCTCAAGTTTATGGGGGAAAAAAATATCTAATCTCATATATGTTTGCCATCTGCACTGTTTGTAAACCAGCAAACACAGGGGCTTTACAACAATGTGTGCTGATTGTGGTACTGCAAATCCTTCCTCTTGCAGCCTGGATTACTGCACTTTATTCATCGTAATGCTGCATAGCTCGTCTGACATTTCTCATGTGTAGGTGGAACTTGGAAGATGTTGCATAGCACTAATCAATTCTGAGTCTGTCTGAAGGTTGTGAAAATCAGAGCTTTGAGCTAAGGATCAGGCGCATAAATACAGAGCAGCAAAACCTCTATAGTAGTTATCTGGTAATGTTGCATAAAGAAGACAAATTACAGGGATCCACTTCAAAAGTCCTGGAAATTGGGAAAATATAAAGAAGAAATGCATAGAATATTTAGTTTTAACTGAAGGGAGCCATTCTCTGCACAGAAGAAACAACTCTATCTGCAACAGTTAATACTTTCCTGTTACCCACTGTGCCAGCCAGTAATTCCCAGCAGTCCAGAATCAATGCGCTGCATCTATTCGATAATATCACACCAGAAGCTCCAAAGGGTGGAAAGGATGATGTATTACCTAAGAAATTATGTGAGAAGAAAAAAAACAAATGAACCCAAAAATCTGAGTAGTTCTGAAAGCCTTATAATGGCAACTACATCACTTTAGTAAGGAAAACAATCCAAAAACTTTCATACCAGTAGATGAAAATAGGCAGTAAAGGGTTTGGTCTGTCCAAGCATGTTATTGGATACTGTCTTCATTATCTTTCTTTGCCTTGAATTTTTCATAGTCTGAACCGAGAATTTTGCTTTATAATTCTGTGTTTTCATAGTAGTAATAGAGCTGCTGTAGCTGTGATAAAAGGGCTACTGTGTCTAAAGCTTTGTGCTTTGTCTTTTCCGGTTAAGTTGGCCTTGCAAAAGATATATAGACCAGTCTAGAATAGAGTACTTAAGTTGGTAGGGACCTNCATAAATAATTTTTGCAGTTATGCAAGCTAAGACAACAACTCAAGCTTGAAGCTCTTCATTGAATGAGGGAAATGCTTATTGAGGGAGCAGGAATTTTCCTATGTATATCCACAGGAATATATATGGGTATAATATTTCCATTACTAGTCAGTCTATTAAGGACTATTTGTCTTTGAAAACTCTGCTAATCCTCTGCTAACTCTATTAAATCCAAAGGCCGGGCTAGCTGCTAATAAGGTCCAGGGTAAGGAAGCAACAAAGGCGTTTGCAAGGTATCTACAGATGTTTAATTCTGCCATGTGGTCAGATGTTCAGGGTCCAAAAGCTTTCACTTGTGGGGAGAGACCAGGTTTTGTATATCGAGAGGCCGGTGTGACTCAAGGCATCAAGGCAGTCTAAAGGTGAGAGGCCAAAGAGGAATAGGGAGGGAGCAGCTGAGTGGAACAGGAACAAGGGAAGGGAACCCATAGGGTCAAACAGAACTGGGTATCTTATGAGGGAAACTTCTTGTGTCTCCCTAACCCAGGGGGTGCCTCTCAGGGTCTCCACATTCCACAGCAACAGAAGCATCCAGATCAAAGATTGTTCCTTTCCATTTCTCCCCACATGCCTTCCTGGTTCCCCCACTCATGTTAGTAGTAATGCTAATGTGGACATATTAGCATTACTAATGAGAAGTGACAGAACATAGAGCTGCTCATGAGGAGGAATTCAAACTTAAAACTCCATCCCTGCTATAACACACACATTCTACTGCAAACCACTGCATTTTACATTATAACTATGTTAATCCTCTAACTGTTGGTGCAAAGGGTTTTGTCCTTCCTCCATCCTCCTGACTTGCAGTGGCTCTGGCCCAAATATGTGTGACATATGACTGAGTGGTGTGACAGTTCTGGTAGCTAAACTGGCAGAGAATGCCATTAGGATAATTTAGCTGTATCATGAAACTGCACTCTGCAGGGCTATTTTGTGTTTCTTCCTCACATCCCTCATCTAATTGTCAAGATGTATAAAGTGGTGTAAGGTACACATCAGTAGTTTAGGGGCTTTATACTTGCTAAGAGATGCTTGATAGTTCTGGGAAGTGNTAATCAATTTAAAAGCTTCCCGTTACAGTGTTTTTACTTACTAGTAAAATATTTCAGTCACTAATGAGATGCACTTAATAAAGAGGCTTTATTACACAGATAATGGAAATTTAATTTATTGTAACTATTTTGTTTTTTGCAGTGGGATATTTGTGACTGACAGTCCCAATGTCTTATTGCAAATGTCATTAAGATTGGATGGCCTATGAACATCATTGGTACGCTCAGATTAATTCCTCTCTTCAGAATGATGGCACTCCCTTGGGAAGCACCACAAACATTTGAGATATAATTTGGAATGAGGAGGAGTCTACCGAGAACAGCATTAAGTTACACCTTAAAGCTACTTATTTCTCATGACATGTGAGACTTGGTTTGTACACTTTCCCAGAGCCTCTGCTAGCTTTATGTCTATGAGGAGGCAAACTTAACAAGTTTTCCTCAAGTTTATGGGGGAAAAAAATATCTAATCTCATATATGTTTGCCATCTGCACTGTTTGTAAACCAGCAAACACAGGGGCTTTACAACAATGTGTGCTGATTGTGGTACTGCAAATCCTTCCTCTTGCAGCCTGGATTACTGCACTTTATTCATCGTAATGCTGCATAGCTCGTCTGACATTTCTCATGTGTAGGTGGAACTTGGAAGATGTTGCATAGCACTAATCAATTCTGAGTCTGTCTGAAGGTTGTGAAAATCAGAGCTTTGAGCTAAGGATCAGGCGCATAAATACAGAGCAGCAAAACCTCTATAGTAGTTATCTGGTAATGTTGCATAAAGAAGACAAATTACAGGGATCCACTTCAAAAGTCCTGGAAATTGGGAAAATATAAAGAAGAAATGCATAGAATATTTAGTTTTAACTGAAGGGAGCCATTCTCTGCACAGAAGAAACAACTCTATCTGCAACAGTTAATACTTTCCTGTTACCCACTGTGCCAGCCAGTAATTCCCAGCAGTCCAGAATCAATGCGCTGCATCTATTCGATAATATCACACCAGAAGCTCCAAAGGGTGGAAAGGATGATGTATTACCTAAGAAATTATGTGAGAAGAAAAAAAACAAATGAACCCAAAAATCTGAGTAGTTCTGAAAGCCTTATAATGGCAACTACATCACTTTAGTAAGGAAAACAATCCAAAAACTTTCATACCAGTAGATGAAAATAGGCAGTAAAGGGTTTGGTCTGTCCAAGCATGTTATTGGATACTGTCTTCATTATCTTTCTTTGCCTTGAATTTTTCATAGTCTGAACCGAGAATTTTGCTTTATAATTCTGTGTTTTCATAGTAGTAATAGAGCTGCTGTAGCTGTGATAAAAGGGCTACTGTGTCTAAAGCTTTGTGCTTTGTCTTTTCCGGTTAAGTTGGCCTTGCAAAAGATATATAGACCAGTCTAGAATAGAGTACTTAAGTTGGTAGGGACCTACAGTGATCATGTAGTTTATGTGCCTGAACAATTTTGGGCTCATGTTGAAGCTTGTTGTTGTTAAGGGCTTCAGTGCTGCCTCTTATGTTCCTAAAGGAGAAGATAGTGTTGAATGATCTGTATATTCTTGAAAACCCTTAACTTCTCTTGCTGTTCTGAAAGGTGCAAATTAGAACCATCTCTACAAAATGGGGGTGGGGATATGTATTCAGGGTCAGTTTGCCTATGATTGTGTTCAGCAGAAGCAAATTTAGTTTGTGGTTTTTCTGTAATATTGAGCATTTTAATTTAAATTTTATCATTCTACTAACTGTGTGGTGCATTTAGTGTCCAGAAATTATGACAAAATATCTGTGAAAAAACCATCATCTACTCGCTATTGACCGAAGTCATCACTAGAGGTAACACTGGCCAAAACCCCTGCTGGCTGGCACATTCCTGTGGGTGAGCCATGCAAGGGCAGTGGCTGGTTGCAGAGGGAGAGGGGAGGCTTGAACTCACCATCTCCCTTCCATGCACTGAAGTGTGCTTTAACGTACAAAGATCCTCCTCCAGCCTGCTTGACTCCTCTATACCCAGCCTCATCTGCCTTGCCTTCCAGTTTTGTTACCTTTCCTGGCAGATTCTGGAACTCTACCTGTATCCATCCTTTTGGTCAGAAAATTTACCTAGTCATCTTCCTGGGTTGTCTACATCCACTCCCAGAGGAGTTCCTCCTCTGCCTTTTTCCAGGTTCTATTCTTTGGCATGACCTGCAGAATTTGCTTTTTCTTTCTGTAGACCCTGCCCTTCATCCAGTTATTGGTTCATTCAGGCCTGGTCTTGCACACTGGGGTTTTATTCACCCCCCCTGCAGCACTGACTTCCATTTCCCATTTATCTTGTATAGGTGATCTCAGTTACCTCTCAAGATATCCTTGGCCTGAAATGCACAAAATCTATGTCCTTTCCTCTCAATCTTTCGGCCTTATTCAGCCAGCGACCAGATCTCTTTGGCATAGTCAAGTCACAATTCCTCCAGTCCACATCTCCTTCCCACACTTATTTGTAACATTGGATGCTCTCCTAACCAGTTCTTGGGAAGCTTCTGGGCTCTGACAGTGGTGGAAAGAGAAATGCTCTTAGTTCAGGTGCTTCCAATTGGAGGAAAACTCCACTTGACCTAACATAGAACATCCCATGTAAGGAGTAAAAATTTATGGTGGTTTTTTTTTTTTTTTCTATGCAGAAGAGTGTTATTTCTAAATGGTGATCTTCTACCATATCAACTGTAGCTTTTAAAATCCATACACAGCTAAGCTTTGACCGACTTCCCGGAAGAAAAAGGCTCAGCACACAGGAAACCCAACACCAACTAACTTATAGTTGCAAAAGTGGTGTCAGCAGGAGTAAAGCAGTCCCTCTGAGCAGACTATTGTGTGGTTAGTATTTTGTTTAAACAGTTCATTTTTGAGCCAGTAGAGGTAAATTTTAGCAAACCAGTGAGCAGTGAAAAGCAATATCTGTAAAAGGAGATGTTAAGAAACTTCAGTTGCTGTATTTTTCATACAGGCAGTATTTTGTAGCTAGGCAATTACTCAGTTGTAGTTTCCCAACGTTTTGCTTCTTTATTGTTCCATTCCAGACAGAAAATCCTAGAAGTTGAACACTGGTCTGTGTAGCACAGTCCAGAGGCATGACAGTGCCTAGTAGTGATTATTGCTCATAGCCCTCAGAATTTGTAATACTCAAGGGGTGATTGTGCCCTGGGCTAGGTAAGCTTCATGTGAGTGGGGTGCACACAGAGCTTGTGCAGGGTGTTAGTTACCTTTCACAGAGTGGTCTTAGGGAGTTGCCTTTCCCTGAGGATTCTTTGTTAATTTCAGAGGTGAAGGAACAAAAAGGCAGTTGTGCTGAGCATAGGTTGTTCACAAGTGAGTGCACAAATTACAGCAGTTCAGTACTTTCTGTTCCTGTGTTTTGTTTTATTTTTACCATTCGAGATTCATCATGACCTATGCTGTGTAACCCTCTGCACTGTGCCATCCCACATCATTGCATAACCCTGGCTTGCAGATGGAGTTTATTTTAGTGACAGGCAGCAAGCTTCATAAACTTAGGTGTATACAAAGCCACAGAGCACAGATGATGAGGGACACGAACCAGCTATTTGCAGTTCAGATTCACACAGGCTGATATTTTTTTCTTTTTTCTCCTAAGGTTTTGTCCATAGTCTGTCTTACTTTGCTACGGCTCATACAGTAATTTGTATGTTCTGTTGAGGAGATCAGAATCTTCTGTTTCTCAGCAAAATTTGATTTCCCATCTGCTTCTGACAGATTTCTCTATTCAGCAGACTCTGAGAAAGTCTTGTCATTCTTGACACATGAGAAGTTATGAGCATAACTCATGCCCTTTTAATGTTCATGGGTGTTATCTGAATAAATCACTGACATTAAAGTCTTAACCCTTTTTAGTCTGAAAATTGACATTTTCAGAGCTTAATCTCCTCTTTTTTGGCTAATGTTTCTCTTGTTCTGCCAGATGTATGCAATGTCACTCATTTCAAAACTGTTTGCACTGTGCCTTGGAAGCTTTAACATCTTTAAATGGAAGTAATTACAGACATTCAGGGGCTGTCATGCTCCCTTCACGTCTTTCATCACTGTTACCAGTGGCACAAAGAAGCCAAGTAGAGAGGGTTCTTTTATTAGGTTTTGCTTGTTTCTTTCCAGATCAGAGAGAGACACTCTTAATATTGTCCTGGAGGTCAAGGTGATAAAGTACAGGTGATCCAGCCAATACATTACCTCTGAATATCACTCTGTGTCATGTTTCCTTCCCTCAACCCTCATGAGTTATCACTGTTAAGATTAACTCTCTCTAATCAGTTTCTCTGACAGTACTTACTGCTTCAGTTCTCCATCACTCTTGATTATTTTAAACTGAATAAGGGCCATTGGATGACTGGATAAAGCTTATTCTTTTTATTTTGTTTTGTTCAATTGCTTTTTTACCATTTTATTTCCCAAATTTATATACTAAATTTTTGTATTCCATTACCTCTCTCCCCATAAATATAGATGGTACTCGCTGTAAGAATTATTCTGCTAAATAAACTGTGTTAATTCAAAATTATTAATTTAAATGAGTTAAGAGTCAGCCAAGTTAAATGAACAAGCTTCTTTGCTATTGATTCTTGTCAGAGTTGTCTATGAAGATGATGCAGCATGGTAAGAATTAATTAACCAATGATTTTGATGGGTAAGGAAGTGAGCTGTGTGAGTGAGCATTTAGATCTCTATATATTTTTAGCAGAGCTTACTTATGGAGTGCTCGCTCTCTTACTTTTTTGTATTCTTCTTCTTCATCATCATCATCATCACTTTAAGGCTGAAGTTGTTTCATGCTTCTCTGACAACTAAATTAAGTTTAAAAAAAAGCCTGTTGCTGTGGAGCAGCAGCAGTGGGAGAGCTTAACTAACAGTAAAGCTTTTGTTTTTCACCTCTTTCTTAAGAATACGGCCTGGTTGTCCACTTTTCTGTCTGCTGACTTAATGTCATCTTGTAATAGAAAAAAATATCATTCTGAAGTTAAGGTACCAGTCTGGAGTTAGGGTAATCTGTATTTAGTTCCCAAAATTATTTTTAAAGTTTGTGATGTAGATAGGTGGTGTCTTTCCAGTCAGTGAGACCTGCGCTCCTACAGTTTCCTTAAACCAAAACAGGCAATAAAAGAACTCATTAGTCTTTAAAAACAACACTGAATAGTCTGTTAAACGTGAATAGCATCATTTCCAGAGGCATGTGGAAATGAAGACATTAAAGAATTTAAAGCACTTAGGTGTTAAAGCAGCTGGTGATACCAGCTCTAAAAGAGAGGACTTATTTTCTCAGAATGAGAAGGCAGGAGTTTATTTTTCCAAGAAAAAAGACTTGCCTGCATACTAGTGTTGGCTTGTTCTTTGGAGACCATAATAAGTAATATAATAAGCAGCATACATAATTTAACTGTACCATCTTCTACTTATACACTTTAGTATGTAAGTCAATATAATATTTCTCTCTCTTTTTACCACTCTATCTTTCCTGTTCTGCTGATACAATATGAAATGCTTTCTTGAAATCCATATAAAATTCTGAACACTCATATATTTTTATTATACAGTCATTCTGGGTTATATATTCCATGCAACCTAAACTCTTTTATTGGCAACATTTGATGCTTGGATGATGTAAGGAGCTCCTCACTGGCAGTCAGATTTGTTGGCTATACCACTGCTGCATTTGTTTCTCTAAACTGTTCTGTCACTTTAGTTCTCAATTAATGGTTCTAAGTTCTGCTTTAGTATACTTTGTGTCAAAATCTTGCATAAATTTCAAACTTAAATAAAAAGAAACCTCAAAAATGAATGTTTAGAGTAAATTCTACAATTCTTCTTGTTCCATTGCCCTCTGAGCACTTATTTGTTTGCTTAAATTTTATTTTAGAGAACTTTTTTCTGAAACTGTTTTTTTTTTTTTCTTTCTTTGCACTTGTACTGAGCAGGTCATATTTTACAGATGTCATGTCTATGTCCTTTTCTCATCCAAAACACTCTTGTGCTTCATTTTACTTCAGGAAGAAACATCCTTGCACAGCGAAACTGCAGGAATGTAGCAAGTGCACCACATGTAGTCACAACTCTGAGGAATGCATGATGTCCATGTAGGATTGGTGCTATGTTAGCACAGGATGAGGTGAGTGCTAGCACCTTTTCACAGGTTTTGATGCCTGCAGAGTCTTAGGTACCTTATAATTTGCTTCTGTGCTGGCTTTTTTTCACACTCAGTTGTGAGCTTCTGGCAGAGCTTAATACTGTTCTGAAAAATGTTGCTGCTTAGAGCAAGAGTTCCACACCTTTTTGAAAGCAGGGCTTTGCATCATTTTAATAGCTGCAAGAAAGAAAAAGAAACACATGGGTTACAGTTTAAGAGTTATTTGAAATACTGGGGTGGCAGTGAAAGTACCTGGTAAATTACAAATTTTATAACTGAGGGTTTGATCTGTAGTAGTTAAAATGAGGAAAAAAAAGAAACTGCATCAGTTTGGTAATCCATTATTGGGATAGATGTGAAATTCTGTACCCAGAAAGGAGCCTTGTTAATGCAAATGTTTCCAAATGCCATCCTCAGATGGATTGATGTTCTCTTTTTGGGCTTTTTCTCCTGTATTATTCTATGTTGGTCTTGGTGTTGTCCTGGATAAGCTCCTGCTGTCTCATCTTCAGTGCCCTTCCTAACCAGAGTCATCTGTACTTCATCTCCAGCAGGGCATTTAGATGTCTCCGCAGCTTTGTTGCACTGCATGAAGCAGTGCAATCACACCTTGTTTGCTTCCAAAAAGTCATCCTTACCTAGGGCTGTCAGAGAGTTCGGGAGTGTGAGAGGGGTCACAGAGGGAGGAAATCCAGACAAGGAATCATGGGCTTGCTGCTTCCCTGCTGGAGGTCTGCAGGGTGGGTGGAAACAATGCTAGGAATGGGGATATTGGAAGACAGGAAACTCCAGACTGACCCCAATCTGTGGAACTTGCTGTTCTGAGATGGACTGTTGTTCAGGGTGGAGGTGAGGGCCTTGTAGGACGCTACAGCCTAGTTGGAAAACAGATTCTTCATTAAGGTTGACTCTAAACTAAACACTTTCTAGGACTTGTAAGCACAGTACTATATCCACAAATGTCTCTCAGGACTTCTTGGACAACATTTAACATGACATTGCATGTGGTCTTATATTATTACAGTTTTATAGAAAACTGTTATGCCATTTACTGGCAAATGCTCATAAATCATACTCAGTAATTTGATCAATAGAGCATTGCAACACAGCTACAGTATTTTATTGAATAACACAGGTTCATTAAAATTTCTATAAGAGCCATCTCATTCATTTTCAGAAGCCTCTTGAATTCCAAGGGAACCTTTTGCTTTCCTCCTTGTAATTCCTTATAGGCTTCTTTTAAAGAACAGTTTCTGTTTAGCTAGGTGTTGGTGGTGCTCTAGTCTCTGGCTCTTTATGAGGCCAGAAATATCAGCAACACTCTCCAAGTACCGTGGACCAGATCCAAAGTACATTCCACAGTCAGTGAAAGTATTTTCATTTATTTAAATAAATGTTGGCTCAGGACCTGTAATAGTGGCCAACTTTTTCTCTGTCATAATGGTCATGACAGTGCTTATAAAAAGCCTGTCTTTTTCTTTCTTGGTAAATGGACCATATGCCAACATCATAATTGGTTCAGAAAAAACTGTGTATATGTTCAAAAGGCACTGAATTGATCTGAATATGGAGAGTTATCAGATGTAGGAGGATGTTTCTGCTGAGCCATTTAGGCACACGTTTACTGTTGGTATTCCTGTCTCTTCCTGTGATGATAAATGCACTAATATTTTTTTTT
>VXAX01002194.1:1642316-1750216 GCA_013399835.1 Leptocoma aspasia
GTGATGGAAAAATGCACAAATTTTTTTTTTCCTCCAATGTTGCTGCTTTTTTAAAGTTATTTCTGCTTTAGGGTCCAAAAGAGCATATCTAAGATTATATATATAGGAAGTTGTGTCTGTGAATAATATATAAAGAATTAGCTACTATCGTCATTATTTTTCCAGTATTTCTACTGAACACAGTTGTTTAGTCACTTCCAATATCATATTTAATTTATCAAAAGGAAAATGCAGTGAAATTGTAATGTAAAATCTCTGACTAGGAGTGTGAAGATGAAGGCTTGGAGTTTTCCTTTGTTCTCATGATGTTTACCCTGAAAATGAGCTCATCTGTTGTTCTCTGAGATTGCTTCTAGAGTCTGTGCAAAACATTCCATTACACCAGTCCACCTGGTGGGTGCAACCCTACTCTCTAAGCAACTGTGAGGTTTAAGCACAGCATTTCTTCTGTAGCGTCCATGTATTCACTGCTAGAGCCATGGAAGTAATAATGTAACAGTACATCAACCGGCTTCAGTATTTGGACCTCACAAGTCTCAGTCGGCTTCATTTCCCATGGATGCAAAGTTTGGTGAATCCCTCTTAACCACAGAAAATGGAGGACTGAAATAGCCAGGTGTACTGGAATAAATTAATAAGACCACCTAATGCATGATACAGAAGGCACTCTGACTTCGCAAGGATGGAAAGCTCCCCAGCTATTTCTTGGGTCTAAACTTTGGACAGCTTGACACTTTTTGCCTTTAAATAGAATTGGGTTAAAAATATGGATTTGAGCCAGTGTGAAGATAAAATATGATGGGTAAGGAAGTGTTAATGTTAATTAAATTACTGTGTGCCATGTTGGTGATGTGCTCTGTCTCAGCTAATTCACCTTAACAAACCTTTGATGGGTAGTTCACCCCCACACATTACAGACAATCTGTGGGAAAGATGAAGGGTACTTTTTTGAATGTTTAGTAGAGAGGCACTGGAGATGGATAGTAGGTATACATCAGAAGCATGTATTTTAGTGGACAATAAAACAAAAAAAGTAGGCAGAATATAGGACGCAGTGCCCTTTTGATACCAAGTAGCCACTTAGCATGTTGTCCCCCATGCAGCTGGTGACAGGGAAAAGCGCTTGCAAGCAATATTTTTTCCCTCCAGCAAGAGTTTTCCAGCCAGTGTTGCTGGTCTCTGGGAAAGTGGCTGCTCACGTGCATGAGACTTGGATGGAGGCTTATTGTCTTTTGAGTATAACAAGGAAGAACAGAGGAAGACAGTAAAAACAAATAAATTAATTAAAGGTAATTAAACCAAATAGGTAAGTCCACAAAAAAATGAAAATAGGAATGCAAAATAAGAATAACATTAGATGTTTTTTGGGTTTGGTTTTTTTTTACAGAATTGAGCAATCCCTAAACATAAACTCTTCTCATTAGCTAAAGGACATCTGACTCTGGGTGGGTTTTAGGTCGCTTTACTGGGAAATACTAAGGACAAGCTCAGTTTCGGAGTGGTTTACTGATACTGGGAGTATGAGGCAGGTTTGTTCACAGGCAGTGACATGCAGGGCATCCTGTCTTCCTGAACACTAGAAGTAGACTGACCTAATGGTAAATGAAATTAATTCCCTAGCAGCTGGCATATATCACTGATATTGCAAATTTGTCACATCTTGGTTAAAATGTCTCACTGAAATACATTATAGGGCAGCATGCCTTATCCTGGTTCTATTTTAAACAAAATCTATTAGAAGAATTTCAAAACCTTATTTCCAGAGAAAGATAGAAATAAAAATCCCATAGTTCAAAGGTCCCCCACACTTTTTTAAAAGGAGATGGAAACAAGAATGGATATGAATACAAAATTAGCTTCTGATTACAGTCTCAAGAAAGGTTTTTTGCTGGTCTTTTCTTTACATTTAGCTGTCTAATTTAGCCTCATAATAAAAGTTGATACCTGGGGGGAAACGTTCTGTGTGTAGCACTCTTATCAAGTAAAGATTTAAACTGGGATTAGGCTGAAATCATAATATTTGATGCTGTTACCAAAGGTTTATAGAAAAAGGTTAGATGGGAATGTATGAGTACTGACAGTGCTCCTAGACAGAGTTTCGTATTAGAGTTTATAGCTCAGAAGTATCATCCTTGTTTATCACCAAGCGTTACTCATAAGTGCTCAGCTTCAGTGCGTTACTGTAAAAGAAGGAAAATGAGGCACCTGAAAAGGAACAGGTTCTACCTCAACACACACTGACAGAGTATGTGTTGAGGCAGTATGATATCCCCTATAATCTTTCAAAGGTCATATTCTTCCTCCATCCCCTCTTTTTCCTCACTTATAGCTTTTTCTCAAATGTTGATACATGACCTGTTGCCTCTGCCTGATCAGAGGCATAGGCATCACATGTAATTATAATTACAATTATCATATGAGGAACCATATGAGGGTTCTGCAATAACCCTGCTAAGTGCCATGTGCTGCAGTAGCAATAAGAGAATTTCTCACTTCTGGGTAAGTTGATTACTGCAGAAAGGACTCAGCTCCTTGCTTCACCTGCTGCCACCTCCATACCTACCATGCACGCTTTGTTTTCAGGTTTTGGGGCTCTGAACCTCTTTTAGAAACATCCAGGAGTGGCCTAAGAAAGCTTTGAGCTCTCTGTCTTCACTGATCTGATACAAAAAGTACTGTGTACTTGCACCTTACAGCTGATAAACAGAGAGAACCAAAACTGTTTGGAAAATGGTCTAAATTAAGTTGCTGTCTCATGTTCACACAAAAATAGCACCACACTTATATGCCTTTAGTCAACACACAGCATGGGTCAATGCTGGCTATCAGCATCTGTGTACTCTAAATTTGGCCCTGTAAACATGAAATACATGACCACTCTAGAACATGAATGAATGTTTGGATGAGAGTTTTTCACTGACAGCTTTTACAAAAGTAGAATTTTTTTCCCCCTTAAATTGAACCAGAATAGCAATGGTGGTTGACACGTTTTGCTCTCAACTAAGAGAGATTTTTAATACATCTTGGATCAGTGGGATGCAAAAGTTTGATAGTTTCTTTCCACTGAATGCACAGAGGAGCAAGAAAACTGTTTTTTATCTGCTCTGTTTATTTGTTCAAGCTTTGGACCTGAGCATTTCACTTCAACCTTTTCTCATATAATACCTTACAGTTTCTCCAATTTCCACTTTGTTAAGTACTGGGACTTTGTTGATATAATAAACATAGTTTTGCAATCCCAATACCCAGAAATTTGCTAATTAATAATAATGAACTGATCCTGGGGGAAAAAAAAAAGAAAAACAGTCCATAACATCTTCTGAAAGACTGACATTTCACAGGATTCTTGGAGCATGACAGAATGGTTCTTATTGTGAGAAGTGAGAATATTCAAGTAATGAGTCCACTCTCAGGCTTAGATTTTTTTCCTATCAAGAATTACCACATACTTCAGGCAAGGCTTATCAAAGAAATCATGGTGTGACCAAAGCTTTTCTGCAGAATGTCAAGAAGGTCTTGTAAACTCTTCCTGAACTAAACTTTCTACACTCTTTATGAATAGTCTCTCAAATTTTATCCATACATTCTCTGCATTTTTGCATGCTCTCACCCTTTTTGATAATTACTTTCTGATGTAACATTCTTATAATTTCCTTTCTTGAAGTACCCCAGGTGAAGACTGGTTTCAGTTTTTAATTTTTTTATTTATATATCTTGTGTTTGGCCAAATTTTCTTTTGGATTTGAGATTTCTTCTTTTTCTAGAACCACTATCCATACCCAGACCAGTGGGTTTTTGTCAAATGGTGGCAGCTTTTGCATAAGCTGTTACTCTGTCTCAAGATAAAATTTCTTCAAAGTGTTTAAAAGTTGGACCAAAGTCCCTGTTGGCTTCAGAAAGAGCAGATCTGGACCTTGATATTCAAAGGATTACAGGATTGTATGGTTTTGTAAATATTTGTTATTTTTTTGACTAAGTAGCAGTGATAGTGACGTTTCCCTTCCGAAAGACTCTCACTCTATAATCGTGTATCTTAAAAAATGTGGTCATCAGTTTCCTATTGCAAGATCGACTTGCCTTATCTACAGGCTGCTGATGTCTCATTACTGGGTCCTGTTCTGACGTTAGACCCATCAGCTTACAACATCACAGGTTTAAAATGTGAATGTTGGCAGAAGTCGCATAGAAGGCTGTGAGACAGAGTTGCTGAGTTTCAGCAGGCATCTAGGTGATTCCATAATGGATATAGAGAAAAGCTCTTTCTAAACTTCTAAAACTCATTGTGATAAGACAGTGCTGAGGCCAAAACCAGAAACATAATACACAAGAAAACCCAAATTTTGTTTCAGAACCGCATCCCATTTCAATTTGTACTGAATAGCATGACTCAATGATTTTAATAAGTTTAAAATGTCTTTAGATTCAACTATTTTTAAACCATAGTGGCACTTTAGTAAAACTGTTAGCAATTGAATATGGAAAAAGAAAAAAAAAATAAAATACAAAGAAAAATAAAATATTTAGGAAGTTATTAGGGAAAACCATTAATTGAGTCTTTGCAATGCAGATTGTGTTCTACAGAGTCTTAGTTGTCATCCTAAATTAATGCTAGTATTTCTGGAGTTCCAAATTGAAATAATGTATTTCTTTAAAACTGAGACAAATCTTAGCAGAAAAAAAAATCTGAAATAAATTTTTCATTTTGTAAAAATACCAATTGACCCTATTCAGTGGAAAACAAGTTTTGATATGATCAAAGAAACTTGTCCAATGCTCCTCTGCCTAGACATTTTTGTAAATTTTTTCCAAAATGGAAGATTTTCTACTCAAATCTACAGGGTACCAGTACAGAATATCTGGTTTCACTTCCACCTATTCTTAGAAATCTATGGCTTAAATTTTGCATGCTTGCATTAACGCATCTACCACCACTTATCCACAGGCAAGAAATTATTAACCTGCTGCCATCAGACCAGCAGCATGAAAACAGGAAGTCCATGTGATTGAATGCAGAGCAAGTCCCCATCTGGGTCCTGCAAGTGGAAGCTTGAGGCTGAAGTGATCATCCTGGTCTTGAATAATGATACAAAATTCCTTCACAAAAGAAGGAGGCTATATAAAGAGGGAACCAAGAAAGGTATCCTTTCACATGACTTCTTGCACTTTCAGGTTCATCACCAGAAATAAAATGTCTTGGTTTGTTTTTGATTGTTTTTGACTATCAGGTCACACATTCCTCTAGTAGACTTTTAGCACAAGTGTGTAATTGTAATTGATCTGGTTTTGGGGTGGATTGCCATAGGGGGGAGTATTAACTAAGAGTAAAATTGACTGACTTGTATTCCAGATGTCACAGCATCCCTATGAAAATACAACAGCAAGGCTGCTTTTCTCTAAATTTCAATTCAGTAGCCCTCAAAGACAAAATATGGAACCATCAGTTGTGGGCATCTGCTTCACTATCATCCAGTAAATAAATTTATACTACTGTGATGTCCTTGATCTGTCACAATATGACACTGGTGTTACTCATTTCAGGTGGATCATTTTAGAAACCACTGTGGCACCTGTGTGCCTAAAGAGGAGAAAGAGAAATATAGATGCTTCCTCAAGATACTGAATATGTTATCTCAAGGGAAGCAACAGCGAATTTTCTAAATGTCAAAAGGCAAGTAGTGTTTCTATCTGCATAATTTTTGTAATTTATCTCATACAAAAAATTTGAACTGCATGGGTTACTACTCTTAGATTATATGATTTTCCTATGTAGAAGACTAGGTTCTATTTGCTATCGTATGTACATGAGCAGGGATGTAGATGGAGAAGCAGTCTACATTTAATATTGGACGACTCATATCGCACTTAAGTCAAATTTTAAACCTTTTAATACCATTGTGCTGAGAAAGCAGTAAGGTGCTGGGGGTGATGGCAGAAGCAAAAGCACGAAGGGGTGAGAGAACCAATAAAAAGCCATGAGTAAGCTCCCTGGTACATGGAAAACTCACTCTGGGAGAGAGAAACTCTTTGGCCAAGGCTGAGGGCTTTGTGCAAAAAGATTTGAGAGATCCTTATGTGACTGTGTGTCACAGAACCTACTTCAGGCCTTAAAATCTAACAATATATGTAAGTCGTATGTACTGTTTGGTTTGGGATTTTTGTTTTTACCAGTATAGGCCAGACTAGGTGAACTTCCCCTTCTTCTTAAAGCTCTTAAATGTCTTTTGATAGATGTATGTAATATATTTTATTGTCTGTGAACAAGAGAGTGGAAAGACAGGGGAAATATAGGAACATAAATGAAATAAGACTTTTATGGAAGCATCAACTCAAGCCATTTAGAAAGATTTGTGTTATTGCATTTAATTTTCTCCAGATGTTATTGCAAAGGGGGAATTTGGATTAACCTGGGAAGGTCAATGGAAAAGCATATTTTCCTGATTTTCAGAATAGGGGAGAAAGGACCCTTATAGTGCTCATCTGACAGCTTTACAGTTACAAGAATAGTCATTTATTTTGCTTACAGCGCATGGGGGAAGATTTTTGGAAGAAGCACCACCATGACAGCTATTAAAATTCTAGGAGCTTTCCTGCTATTCATAGTCCCTGAAAAACCAATGGGGAAAAGGGCCTCCGTGTTAGCATTGGATTAAGATTGTTTGCATTTAGTCTGGGTTTCATGTGACTAAATGTTGACACTGACTGAAAGAGAGAAAGAACAAAGAAAATAAGAAAATGCTATCACCAGAAATAGCTTAAATTAGCATCCTGTTTGACAACATCAGCAAAGTCTGAAGTTTCTTATCGCTCTTAATCAACTGTTTTGCAAAAGGTTTATCTTATGTGGAAAAGTAAGTCATATTTTCAGATTGAGAAGTAATTGCTCTGGATTTGATATGATAAATGTGGTGGGAAACCTTGATGGCTTACAGAAGTCATATGAGCTAATATGGTGTCAGAGATGGTTTTGTAGCCTGGGAAGCTAGAGACACATTATCTGTGTAAATTGCTTATTTGAGTAGTGAAGATTGAATATATGGGTTTTTTCCCTATCTTGTCTTGCTCATTACATCTGTATTTAATCTTTGCTAATGATTCTCCTGTTCCTGGCAAGACCAAAAGCTGCTGACAAGATAGTGGGGCAGGTATGTTTGTGTAGCTGCTTTTCTGCTCAACCTTCACTGAATTGTGAAAACCTATAGGCCCAGAGGGGCTACCAGATAACAAAATTACATTGAATGTCTTCTCTAGAACCTTCCAATGTCTCCCAAGCCCACCACTCAGCTGCCTTTATAAATAAAATTAAAAATAAATGCCATACCATAACACAGAGTTGAGCTGCTGGAAAAAATAAGTTATTGTCAAATCTGTGGTAGTGAGTGCCTTTCCTGTCACTGAAAGAAGATGATTGTGAAGGTTTAGATAATTTTTCACTGTCTTCTCCAGTGCAGGGAAAGCGCCAAGGTAGAGATGTGGATGTTACTGGTGTGCTAGACAAGTATTTTCCCATGTTCCTTTGCTTCAAAGAAATAAGGTTGAAGACTAAAAGTTCTTTTCATCTGTAGTAAAACTAGAATTTCCCAGATCTCAGTTTGCATATCTACTATTTTTCTGCCTTGGCCAATTTCAGTAAAGAAGCTTACTTGAAGAAATATGCACTGGTTGCAATAGAAACTTACTTCCTTCTCTTCCATTCATTGGTCCCTATCTTCCACAATGGAAGTAAGAAATATTAGTCATTATTTAAAAAAACTAAAAGGCAAGAAGTTTTCCCATGGTAGTTTAATGAATTTTTTATTTTCCCATTTATTTGTTTGTGCTTTTGCTTCACATAGTTCTATATTGAAAATAAGTACACCCTAAGATTTACTCATTTACTTTCCACTGCCTGTGGCTCTTCTTTCACATATAGTATCATGTTTTCTTGGCAATGTGCTGCTTTTTGCAACTGTTTCCAGATGGGATGGAGACCATCTTTCTGAGTTTAATTTAGAAGTAAATAGTGATGGATTTTCTTGCTATTTGATGAAAATTACACTATATATTTGTGAGAAATGTCAGGCTTATAAGTGTTTTCAAAAATTACTGTGCAAATATATAAGAAACCAGCATAGTCTAACTGAAGACCATTCATTAATGTAAAAAAAAAAAAAGAAATATGTATATGCTTCAACTGACTGGAATGGAAACTTCTCTAATCTGTTTAGACTTCAGGGTTGTTAGATTGGAAGAGCCTGGGGAGAGAGGGCAGAGAGTGTTAGCAGGACTTGGCAGGGTTTCAGGAAGGCAAGATGCAGAGCCATCAGTCGCCATCATATTTATCTGTACAAGCCTGTCTTCAGTCACTACAACATGAGGGAGTCAGATTTGTGTTCCAGTGTGGTCTGCTCCAAATATCATTTCAACACGTTTAATTTTTTAAAGTTTGCTTCTGTGTGTGAAGGTGAATTCAAATGTTCCTTTTCTAAATATTATTATAGAACCATGGAAATGTTAGGGTTGGAAGGGACCTCTGGTGAGGCTGGAAGGGAGATCAGATAGTCCAAACCCCCTGCCAAGGCAGGAGCATCTAGAGCTGGTTACACAGTACCATATCCAGGTGGGTTTTGAATGTCTTCAGAGAGGGGACGTCCACGACATCCCTGGGCAACCTGTTCCAATGCTCTGTTACCCTCGATGTAAAGTTCTCTCTCATCTTGAGCTGGAACTTCTTGTTCTTTAGCTTATGTGCAATACTCCTAGTCCTGTTACTGAGCACCAAAAGAGTCTGGCACCCATCTGTGAGATATTTGTATTTATTGATGAGGCCCCCTCTCTCAGTCCTCTCGAGACTAAACAGGCCCAGCTCCTGGAGTCTCTCCTCATAAGAGAGGTGCTCCAGATCCCTCATCACCTTTGTGACCCCCCTGCTGCACCCTCACCAGTTAATCCTTGTTTTTCTTAAACTGTGGAGACAAGAATTGAACACAATACCCCAGATGTGGCCTCACTAGGGCTAAACCTGCTGACGACGCTGTTCGTGATGCACCCCAGGATCTCATTGGCCCTCCTGGCCACAAGGGCACTTCCAGCTCATGGTCAGCTTGTCATCCAGCAAGACTCCCAGGTCCTCCTCAGCAGCTCTGCTCTCTAGGAGGTCAGCCCCCAGCCTGTGCTGGTACTTGGGGTCATTCCTCCCCAGGTGCAGGACCCTGCACTTGTCCTTGTTGAACCTCATTAGGTTTCTCTCTGTCCAGCTCCCCAGCCTGTCCAGGTCCCACTGACCCCTGTGAAGGCAGCAAAGCCTTCAGGTGGATCAGCCAGTCCCCCCAGTTTTGGGTCATCAGCAAACTTGCTTAGGGTGCTTCCTATCCCTTCATTCAATTTGTTGACAAACAGGTTGAATAAGACTGGACCCACTATTGATCCCTGGGGGATGCCACTGACTACAGGCCTCCAACTGAGTTCTGCTCCACTCATCATCACCCTCTGAGCTCTGCCATTCAGCCAGTTCTTGATCCACCTCACTGTCCATTCATCCAACACACATTTTCTGAGCTTACTTATGAGATTGCTATGGGAGACAGCATCAAAAACCTTGCTGAAGTCAGACAACATCCACTGCTCTTCCCCCATCGACCCATCCTGCCATGCCATCATAGAAGGCTATCAGATTGGTCAAGCATGACTTCTACTTGGTGAATTCACATGCTGACTACTCCTGATGACCTTCTTTTCTTCTATGTTCTTGGTGATTACCTCCATAATGATCTGTTCCATCACCTTTCCTTCACTGAAGGTGAGGCTGACTGGCTGGTAGTTTCTCAGGTCCCCCTTCTATTCCCAGGTCCAGAATTGATCAAATCATCAAAATGGGCTGAAATAAGAGTCTCTCTACCACGTGCATCCAGTTACAGTGGGAATAGATACCTAAGAATATCTAACTCTCATCTGTGCAATGCAACAAATGCTCACTAGCACACCAGAGAATGTTTGATTCCCTCCGAAACATAAGTCCTATATAATCCATATCCTGACTTTGAGAGGGAAAAGAAATTATACAAACCAACTACAGATATTTTTTCCCCCTCCTGACTCAGTTTCTATGCCAGTGCCCAGTGACCCTTCCAGTCCATCATGTCTTCTCCAAGGATCTGCATTACCCAGAGTGAAAACCTATCTTTGCCAGAAATGTAATTAAAGCTCTTGAACACAATTATCAGCTCTTTGCAGCCTTGCAAACCCAGTCTTGTGAGGTAACCATTCACTACCAAATCATATTGATGAAAACATTCCCCTGTGGATTCCATTTATGTGCTGTGTGTGCCAATGGCCACGGTGTGACGACTTCAGTGGGTGTCACTGCAGCAGACTGATTAGGGAAGAGGTAGAAAAGGACAAAGAAACTGAAGAGAATTGAGAAAATAGAAAGAAAAAATAAACCCAAATCAAAACACAAAGCCTTCTGTGCTGTGCAGCAACCACATCAGGCACGTGTGAAACGGAGAGAACTGAGGGTGGTAGAAAGCCTTGGGCTCAATGCTACTCTTCAACTTTCAAACTGCAATTTTCCAGCAGGTGCCTTCCTGTTGTTTGTGATGATTTCTGACATGTGGTTTAAGTGTAGCATTTGGTTTTCCTCAGAGGTGCTATGCATTTTTGTGTGGTTTTAAGCTCCACAGTTGGTCATCAAGGGAAAAATAATGACATATTTTGTGTTCTGCTTGTGCTCTCAGCATAGGAGAACCCTGTGATAACACAACATAATAGCTTTGTCTTCAGTTGATGTTTTCCCCCATTATTTACTTTCTATTTTTTTTTCCTAATATTATCGTGGGTAGCAGTAAGAGGACAATAGTCTCCCTTTATTGTACCACAAGTGTTCACTGAACCACCATTGATTAAGAGAATGTATATTGACATCCATAACATAATCGGGCCAGGAACTCGAGCTGAAATTGAGGGCATGTCTTCTACACTTATTTCAATTTATGACTGTTCAGACGCAGATGGGTAGTGAAAAGGTATAATTTCAGTTTATGTTATTAGCACAATCCTTATAATGTAAGCATTAACTGAACATGCTCTGTGTTGATGTGGAGCAATCATGCATGTCCAGTTTTCATAAGTGGGGTTTGGAGGTCAATTTTCTTAGCAGGTTCCAAGCATGCTAGTTACAGAAACATATTTACATTGGATCAGCTACAGTATAAAAGATTATGTTCCTGGAAATCCAGCACTAAAAAAATAAAATTAAAAAAAATATTTTGGAATAGCAACTTGTGTGTAAAAGTAGATGACATTTTTAATTTTATGAGTTATGGAGATTTGGATATGACATGATTTCCTGCAACCATTCTCTGCAATATTTTTTTTTGTTAGGTTGTCACGCACATCCTTTTAAACTCAGGGTTTTGATTCTAATATTCATTTATCATGAAAATCTAAATACACCAAGTGGTTTTGACCTGAAAGCCCCATGGTAATAATGAGTTACAATGTTTTTTCAATTTGTGTGGCATGCAGCATTCTACATCTGCTGAGTAATATTCTCTACATCTCCAGCCAAGCAGTACAGAGGGTTCTAAAATCTGTGATTTGTTTGTTAAAGTGTTTTATCCTTTTAATGATCTTTATTGCTTTCCATCTTTTGAACAAATGACTTTTTTTCTTGCACACTGAATCATGGGTATGTAACACATTTTCTATCCCCCTTGTTTTCTCATGTTCACATCATGATTTGCAAGTGTTTAGAGCTTGAATAGAAACATGCAAGTAACTTTGCATTTTGTCCACAAGAGCAGTGTGATTTATTTATTTATTCATTTGCTTACAGGAGAAACAGACCATTAAGGTACACATCTCATTNACTCGAGCTGAAATTGAGGGCATGTCTTCTACACTTATTTCAATTTATGACTGTTCAGACGCAGATGGGTAGTGAAAAGGTATAATTTCAGTTTATGTTATTAGCACAATCCTTATAATGTAAGCATTAACTGAACATGCTCTGTGTTGATGTGGAGCAATCATGCATGTCCAGTTTTCATAAGTGGGGTTTGGAGGTCAATTTTCTTAGCAGGTTCCAAGCATGCTAGTTACAGAAACATATTTACATTGGATCAGCTACAGTATAAAAGATTATGTTCCTGGAAATCCAGCACTAAAAAAATAAAATTAAAAAAAATATTTTGGAATAGCAACTTGTGTGTAAAAGTAGATGACATTTTTAATTTTATGAGTTATGGAGATTTGGATATGACATGATTTCCTGCAACCATTCTCTGCAATATTTTTTTTTGTTAGGTTGTCACGCACATCCTTTTAAACTCAGGGTTTTGATTCTAATATTCATTTATCATGAAAATCTAAATACACCAAGTGGTTTTGACCTGAAAGCCCCATGGTAATAATGAGTTACAATGTTTTTTCAATTTGTGTGGCATGCAGCATTCTACATCTGCTGAGTAATATTCTCTACATCTCCAGCCAAGCAGTACAGAGGGTTCTAAAATCTGTGATTTGTTTGTTAAAGTGTTTTATCCTTTTAATGATCTTTATTGCTTTCCATCTTTTGAACAAATGACTTTTTTTCTTGCACACTGAATCATGGGTATGTAACACATTTTCTATCCCCCTTGTTTTCTCATGTTCACATCATGATTTGCAAGTGTTTAGAGCTTGAATAGAAACATGCAAGTAACTTTGCATTTTGTCCACAAGAGCAGTGTGATTTATTTATTTATTCATTTGCTTACAGGAGAAACAGACCATTAAGGTACACATCTCATTTCCAATTTAGATACCTCATAAATTCTGCTTGGTTGATAAATTAATGGAAAGGTCTAGGGATTTCAATCTGGGAATTTCTGTCACATAAAACATTCCTATTTCCTCTGGGATTTTATTGACTTAGAAAGAAAAATACAATCCCCCATTTCTGTAAATCTACCTCAGGAGGTAAGGGCTATAACTAAAAAGGTATTCAGAATGGTGCAGCAATGTACTGTACTGTACAATATATAGACCAATAATTTCTTAGTTCACCTGCCAAATAAGAAGAAAATGCCACCAAGTGCAATTGGTTGTGATTAAATCAAAAAGAAAGACTTTATTTTTTTTTTCATAAGGCAAAAATATGACTTTAGTGTCAAAGTCCCCGATTTCCCTTGAACTGTTTATTATATTTTTGTTTTCATCTAAGACAGGCAGCAAATAACTTGAAATAGCTAGTTGTCATTGTTCTTTTACGCTAAGAAATTGTTCACAATTGGTTCAAGGCTCCTTGATTCACTCTTCCCTTTTTTCCTGCAGGTTGTGAGTTTGTATTTGTGCAAGGGAGATGGCCTCTCTCTCATTCTGCCTTGCTCAGGCACATTTTCTTTCCCCACTTAGAAAGAGAAACACTCTAAACTCGCTGATTTTAGCAATGCAATGAGCATACTAGTCAAGATAAGTGAGCAGGTTGCTCTTCCTCACATTGACACATGCATATCACATAAAAGAGTAACATATGCTATGGCTTATCAGACAAGATACGCTCATGGAAAGTGGAACATGATGGCTCAAACAGCTGCAGTAGGCCACGAAAGTTGAATGAAGAGTTTCTACTGACCTATTGCCATGGTCAGTAAGTGTTTATTTGTGACCTTTCAGTGATTCATTTTTTTTTACTACAGAAAATATTTTGCCTAATCTCTAATTTTTATGATCTTAAATGTGAAAAGAATCATACAGGGGGATTTCTTTAAAGTTTCTGACTCTCTAATTCCTATTGAGTCAGAAGACATTCAGGAATTTAGACTTTTTAAAGTTCTCATAAGTGCTTTTGGCATCTGCTTAAATATACATACACATACATTTTAAATATCACCCCAAAATATTTTCCTGAAAAGGAATTTTTGTGAGTGAGTGAAATGGAACCTACATGTAAAATCATTATATTTTCTCTCTGCTAATTGTACATTAAGACAGAGGCATGGTAAGGTTTAAACAGACTCCAAATCACATTCAGCGTATTTTTCAGCTGATCATAAATGTCAATATCTCTTGATGATATGTCTCACTCCCACCCATACTCTTCCTGCCTTATGTGAATACATCACATGACAGATAGAAGGCAGCCCACTCCTCCTTTCACATGGCCAGCATGAGATCAGAACAATCTCCCCATGATTGTAGAGATGGAAATCAGAAAGTCTCAAGTAAGTGGAGGAAATAAAAATGAGAGAGCAACCAGCTCTTTCCATTTCTATCTACTGCTAAGGTGGATGAATCTTGTTCAGCCCTGGTAATATGATGCATCCCCTCTGCACAGTGGGAAGTCCTCACCCTTCAAATGTGAATTATCTTGAACACAGCTTAAATGTAACTGGCAATTATTTATACTGAGTGTATATGTCCATTTTTTAGCAAGGAGTTATGCAAAGGATTAGGGAGCATGCTTGATTCTTCCTGCACACAAAATTCCTTGGTCTGAAATTCATTTCTGGTGTTAGATTATTTGAAAGACAAGCAAAAAAATTACCCTATCATGTAAAAGGACATATATTAGAACAGACATGGTGTGATACCATGCTTCTGTCATATGATTATTTGTGACTGACTGCAGCGGAGGATGACAAGTTGCTTTTGGGAAGGGTGGTCCTCAGAGCATGCAGTTAATACTTGTGTTTGATTCTCATTGACTAGTGACTGCCTACCTTGCAGACCTTGTATTTGATGGTGCTTTCAAAGACTGAGTCAGACCAGCTGCTCAGACTTTCTGGAAAAGCTATTTCTTTATGGTTCCTACGAGATGTACTAAAATACTGTATACTATACATCCAGGGACATCTAGCTTTATTCAAAGGAGGTCAGATCAACCTCTGGATATATTGCTGAATGAATATTCCTCAGGAGAAAATTATTTTCCTTCCTTACAAATTATTTGTTATTTAGCATATAGTTGTTATCTCTAGAGTAGTGGTAAACTCACCAGGCTGATTATATCTTCTATCTTTTAAACTGTGTCATACATTTTCCAATTTGTTTTCGCTCTCAAATAAAAACCTTACCCTATATCATTCTTCATGGAACAGTATAAATCAATGTCTCACCATGAAATCCTCTAAGGCAATTGGCCTCTGCAGGCTCAGCACAATTGCATCATTTGGGCAACCAACTCACACCTCATGTTTCTACACTCCGAGAGCTGACACCGCTTCCCTGTAGCTGCCTCTGGGGAAGGGTTTCAGTTCTCATTTAGCATTTAATATCTTTGAAGGTACCTAAAGCTGTTGCATTGGAAAGGACTAACACATCCAGGACTCTGTAAGACTCCTGTCTCCTGTCCTGTTGAGGTGGACAGCATGGTGGGGTTTGTCTCGTGGAATTTCTTTTGAGGGGATTCAGGTATGCAGCCACATCTTCATACACAAACATAGGGGAGGGTGGTGGGAAGAAGTGCCCTGAGCATGTGCTGACTTATGCCAAACCCCCAAGATTTATTGTAAAGCTTCTGGAATATTAAAATAGGTACTTCTACGAAACAATAGATGCTTGATTTCTCCATTGTCTTGTCTACATCCAAATTTCAAATTTCATCTACATTTCAAAATGAATACTAGAAAAATTAATGCAGTCAATATTAAAACATAAACAGACAATTATGTGACTCAGAAGTGAATGAATACTTCTACTAAATAACAATGACAGTGCCATTAAACAGCTTTACTTATTCAAAACTCATTTTGTGAACTGGCAAGACCACCAAATTGTCCAAGAAGGTATTTAAATCCAGTTTCTCAGACAGGAAATTTATACCAAAATTTATAATGTTACTGCTGTTTATCCTTAAAATGTGTCTATATAATTCCTAATTATTTATAAGAAAAATTCAGTGCTGACTTAAGAGTTTAAAACTAGGCATCTTGACTGCTTTTACTAATTTCCTAAATTGCTTTTTGACTTTTTGTGATAGGAGTGGTTTTCAGTGTTTTGGTAGACTGAGTATCTTTAAAAGGTGGTTTAAATAATTTTCTAATTAAAATACTTGAATCACTGCAGAAGGCAGATGGGATAGTGAAGTTTATCTTAGAAGCAGTAGTCCAAACAGGAAGCACTACCAAAGACAAGGAATATGTGCCACAGACAAGCAGCCTGCTGCTTCTGGGAGACAGGCAGATCGATCAGCACTGAACTGACTGAAAAAAACAATTCACTTTGGTTGGAAAAACAGAAAAGTATCCATTTTAGAAATATCACCAATTTAGTTTCAATTTTTCTTGTGAAAATTGAAGGAATATGTTTTGTTCTGTTTGCTTTATCCTAAATCCTTGGGACTGGAATTTTCAAAGGGCTATGATTTCTGTTTGTGTGTCTTCGGGGTGGAAATTCATGACAGAATAACTAGTCTGCTTACAGGCTTTGGGGTTTTTTTGTAAGAAGATGTTAAATAAGTTCAATATGTTTTGTTAAAGAAGTTGTCTGTGATAGGAGCAGTAGTAAGTCATACAAACAGCAAGGATGAAGGCTGCTCTTCCCAGTAGGATGGGAAAAGGGAGAAAAGACACCTGTTTGTTAAAGAGTTGTTGTAAAACTGACTTGTTAAAGAGCAAAGTTCAGCGAGTCCTTGTGTCTTTCAAACAAAAACAGGCAGGAAAGATAAACAAAAATGTTGTAATCTGGAGTAAATGGAGAAGGCCTGCAAAGTGTCCAGGTGGGTTTTTGTTTTGCTCATTAAACAGGAAGAGTAAGCAGAAATAGCAAAAGGACATCAGGGTCTCACAAACTAGATTTTCTAGCCATAAGCAAACATGAAAGTCATCTGCTGCTTTGGGTTCTGGCAATTTCTAAAACATGGAGATATAAACCAGGGGGTGGAGGAAAGATTTCTTTGTAAAGTAAGTTCTTAAATGAAATCCCTATTCCTGAAGCATGCTTTCTGTAGGGATATGTATGAATACTGAAAAATGCAACTTTCACAACACAAATTCCTGGGAATCTAGAGTAGGCTGATAAGAGAATTTTCTAGGTTTGGACTGTGTTTGCTGATTTGTAGTAAGCATAGCTGGCACCTGAGCCCTACAAAACCACAGGGGAGGGCTACTTAACTAGAACAGAAATTTAGACATACTTTTTCTCCAAATGGATTATCATCATTAGTAGAACTGAAAATTCCATCTTTGCTGCTTAATATTGATCTCTTTCACAAGGGTTTGCTAGAAACACTTCAAAGACATTTGTAGTCATGTACGCTGATACAATTTCTCTTCATAAATCATAGCCTATTTGGTTTTGATGTAAATATTGAAAAGCTCAAGCAATACTCTTCTCCTTTTTCTACTTGCTCTTGAAGTCAAAAATCATTGTACAACACCATATATGACATATCTTGGAGGGGTAGAGATGGGGTAATTTTTGTGCATGTACCCCCACTCCAAATATACATACACCAAACATTTATCATTTACCTGCACCCCAAACTAAGGCTCAGCACTGCTTTTGTTACAGTCAGTTAAGAAATCCATATTGACAGGGAAGAATTGAGACACTCAGCTCCATAGGCAAATCACATGGACAGTCCCTCTATAGAGCTCGCTGGAGGAAGGAAAAGACAATGCCAGCAAAGAATATTTTTTGGACTCTTCATGTGCTTAATGAATGTGATGGAATATCTAATGTCTGTGAGAAATGGAAAAAATCTTGTCTTTTGAATAGCCTATCATAAAATGCTGGCAGTTTTCTAAGTAGAAGAGAAAACGCTAGTTTCAGGAAGATGAACTGTGACAGTTTTATCAATATTTTAATTTGTATTATAAGGAGGTCTTAGTCCTTCCTATCTGAAGCTTAAAAAACCCTGTTCATATGGTTTAGCATATCTAAGCTAATGTATCTAAACTTGTCTAAAATTATTTGGATTGGAAACTGAGATGGAAATTTAATGAGAATGTAATGGGAGAAGTTTTCAATAGCTCATTAGACCTGGCACTGGTGAGGTCACCCCTTGAATTCTGTCTCCAGTTCTGGGCCACTCAACTCAGGAAGGACATTGAGGTGCAGGAGCCTGTCCAGAGAAGGGCAACAAAGCTGCTGAAGGGTCTGGAGCAAAAGTCTGATGAGGAGCAGCTGGGGGAGCTGAAGGAGGCTCAGGGGAGACGTTATTGCTCCCTACAGCCACCCAAAAGAGGGTGTAGCCAGGTGGGGAACATGCTCTTCTCCCAAGCAACCAACAACAGGATGAGAGGACACAGTCTTAAGTTGTGCCAGGGGAGGTTTAAGTTGGACATCAGGGAGAATTTCTTGGCAGAAAAAGGTGATTAGACATTGGAGTGTGCTGTCTGGGAAGGTGTTGGAGACCCTGGAGGTTTTTAAGGAAAGACTGGACATGGCACTCAGTGCCATGGTCCAGTTGACATGGTGGTGTTTGGTCATAGGTTGTTCTCAATGATCTCAGAGGCCTGTTCCAGCCTGGCTGGTTCTGTGATTCTGGGATTAGTTGCCTGTGTTGAAAATAATGTAGAGAAGAGCCTTCTTTTCTCTCTGGCCTAAGAAAAATTGAGATCTTCAAGGACAGGAAAATTAAAAAAAATACTTTCAAATCATAAATTCTGTGAGATGATTAAATAAAGGTTATTTTTTATTTTATTGAAGCCAATTGATTTCCCTCTTGTTAGTAATGATATAATTGTGGAACTTGCCCACCTTTATCATTCTCCTAATCTGTCCATCTGAGAGATAAGGACTTTGCACTTAGTGGGAAAGTTGTATAAAACCAAGATAAAATACACAGATTAAAACTTTAATAACAGATTACAGTGCTATGGTGAGTGTGTGCTAATTTAGAATAGAAATTTCATCTCATTGTGGGATTTTCTGTTTTGGGAAGCAGAACTGCAAATATAATTTGTGATGTTTTGTGTTTTAGTGATACCTGTTGGTCTCTTATGATACATCAAAGCTAACCAGAAGCTGAGCAAAATATAGACCTTAGATTAGATTTAGCACTTCAAGGAAAGTGATCATGTGTTCTTTGTACAGAATTGTTCAAGGCTGGTGAGGCATTCTCACCAGACAAGAGAGGCTTTGTGCACTGCATTTCTGTAAGCACTGTCTTTGCCCTAAAACATACACAGAAATGGGAAAATCAAATAAAAGTTCAGACATGCCCATTAGAAATGTTATTCTATGTTTCGCTTTTCTTCTCTTGGCAGGAATTTCTGCTGAGATTAAATGCTACTATGAATCTCTGGGATTCCTTTGTATTAGCACACTAGTGGAGCATGTTGCCATGATAGAAGATGAAAGTACCAGACCAAATATATTGCACTTAATAGTTCAGTATGGATGTCATGACTGATGTCATTTTGAAAGGAGACATTAAAACATGATAAATAGTTCTAGACCTGGTCTTTATGACTCCTTTTAAAAATCTACCTGCTGTTCTTTAAGATGCAAAGCTTGATACAAACAATGAAGATTGTTCTTCCATTACACAATAAATATTAACAAGTTAACAAACTCAGTCCTTTGAGGATGCTTGAAAAAATATTATTTTCTCTATTATTTTGTGTTCTAAGAGGAAATAAAGGGGTAAAAAAGTCGGTCCTTAGGTTTCACAACTAAAATTATAAACTTTTTCCGGTTTGATTTTCTCATTACATGTATAGACCATTCTTTCGGCATGAATTCTAAACCTTTAAGACCATTGGCTATGAGCAGCAAAATTTTGTGAAAACTGTCTTTCTATAATTTTTGTGATGAAGCTCAAGGAGGTCACAAAGCAAATGAATTGTACAAGTCATGTCTTAACCTGACTATTTCTGGTTACTAAAGTTTTTCTCCCAGAAGATCAAGCTGTCAGTTAAATTTCAAAGATTTTTTTTGAAGTCTGAAATTCTCAAAATTCATTACCTTTGCATACTCTCCTGTTATTTAAGAACCTCATTAATCATAGTACAGGCACCAAAATGGTCAGCCAGTCAAAATGCACAAGGTCAGAAACTCAAGGTATCAGGAAGGTTAATGCCAGTTGGTGCCTATTGCTGTTCCATTCCAAGTCAATGCTGCCTGCGGCCTTAATTGTTATCACTTATGAAAATCACAACCCTATTGATTTTGGTAAAGTTTTTAGATTTGATAGGGATCCTTGTAAATGATATCCAAATCTGTGTAATGTGAGCAATATGTGATTAAATCTAGTAATTTAATCTTAATTGTGCTGATGAAAAAGATGGCATTAAGACAAGGCAGTGTCTCTCACAAGACGTTATTAAGAAAATTAAGGATTAGAGAGTGAGAAACTGATTATAACAATTTAGCAGGGAGGCAAAAAATACATATCAGGAGTAAATTGTTATCCTTTTAAAATGGTACAAGATCAGAAGAGTAATCTCTGATCTCTCTTATGACTGGTCCCAACTCCTGGGGTGTGCATTTGACATAGTATTTGATAATTAGGTTTTTGTTCATCCAAATTTTATTATAAAGGTCTGGTGCCTTAGTGTTCTCTTGGTCAAACATCTGGTTCCAGGTAAACAGGTAATTTGTCTTCCTGTGTAGATGGCTAAAGCAGCAAAGAAAAAGGGTACGTGTGTAATAGCAAATAAGTAAAAAGCTCAAATTACAATTGTTTACATGCCAGACAGCCAAGAATAAGATTCAGTGTCTCCTTGGATCTCTACCAAGAAAAATAATGTTTTACAGGACCCTCTTCAAAATACTGGGTACAATGTAGCTACCCCAAAGCTTACTACTTTTTGGACAGTCTATCTTTTTAAAAAAGATGAACAGAAAAGTACAGAAAAGAAGATTATATTTACACAGATTATTGCAGTAAGACTAATACAAAATTATATCCCAGGTGTCCTTCCCTTCCTTGCTTACATTGTTGTGTTCAGCCTAATTATTGTCACAAAAGGGTCAGAATTCCAGCTATATATATGATGTAAAGACATGTTATGTTGGTTTGCATCACAATCTTCAGGTTGCTTTGAAATAGCTATATTTTCTGTCACGTAGAAATGCTTTGCAATACTCATTTACACGGAAACTTCCCACTGCTATGCAAGAAAATAATTAAGTCTTTGTACATTCATGTAATTGTGCACTGGTGATCAGCAAAATAATTGCTAGATATAAGATAAAACTAGCTCTTTCTAAAGTATTTAGTCTTACGGTTTAGGTCTCTTCAACATATACATTTCTGTCTGTTAAACTCTAAAGAACAGATAAAAATTCAGACAAGTAGATTTTTTTTATTAGGAAGGTAGACATTACAGCAGTGGGAAGCTATAGTTACTTGAATTACTTTAATAGAATTACATTGCACCTCTGCTTCTCTAATGAGAAGAAGCTGGTCATCAGTCTCCATGCAAGTAAATAAGCAGTATTTCTAATGCAAAAATGCTGAATTTGCACCACTACTGAACATAAAGTGAAAATGATTGTTTCTAAGGCAGGGAAATGTGGAGGGGTTTGGCTTGGGTTTGGGTATTTTTTCTTTTTAAAATACATTTGTCTGTAGCAGTGCCCATTGTTAGTTTGAATGAAGTACTGAAATATTTGTGACCTTCGGAGCTCACAGCAACTTAATTCCTAATAACCTGCTACTTCATATGAAATCCAGGAAAATCTGCTCCTAAAGAGTGAGCACAATGTTGCCTTTTCCAAAAAAACCTCATTTCTATCTAAGTGCAAACAAAAAGTATTCTCAAGAATATATCAGAGAGGTGAAGCCATTGGTATTCTGATGTCTGTTTTTTCCACTTAACAGCAAATAACCATATGTTGGCAAAAGTAATTTGCTGTATTTATTTTTCAGTCTTGGGAAGGGATTTCAGCTTTCCAAATTTTTAATTTAATATTGTTGTTCATATAATATCAGGCCACTCAGTAGTGTATTTTTTCTGATTCAAGAGTAGTTAATTAGAAGAGTTTCTCTGTCCCAACTTTTCCTTTTTTGTGTGGTATTCTGCAGGATATGACAGTTTGACAGTTTTCCCATTGGTTGTGATGCTACTGTATAAAATATATTATGAAATATATATAACAAATCACAATATAATAAATATTATATATTATCTTGTAATACCTACATGTATTCTTTAAGGGTTAAATGTGTGGTGCACATTTACAATTAATAGTCAGCATCAACCGTGGTGTGATATGAAAAAAAGTCTGAAGAACAGAAGCATATGCACACCCCCAGATCCTAACCTCTAGTAAGAGGAGCTATCAAGCACAATAACTATTACAGATCTGGAGACAGTATAGAAGAAAAGAGCTTTGTGGAAGAGTGGAGTCAGAATAGCATTTTCCACATGTTACTATCATAAAATCACTCTTTCTAGTCAACAAATGTGATTAAACCTCCAGGACTTTTTTTTTTCCCTCTAGAAGTCTAGTGTGCATGTAGGATAAAGACTAATTTATATTTGTTTCTGTAATCACAGTACACTTAAATATGAAATCTGTTGCCTCAGCACAGATTTCTCTTCTTTATAATAGGCTCAACTTTTGGCCTCTTAGTGCAATGTTGCAAAAAATGTACTATGCTGTCAGATTTCAATAATGCTTTAGTGTAAAAACAGATCTGTGAGCTATGTATCATTGCATGATTTCAAAGGAAAGAAAATCAGTGGAGGTCTTTTGAGAGTTTAAGTCTTTTTTGTCTTTTAGTGAAAACCTGTACATTGTGTTTCCCACATAACTGACATCTTTGCACAGCATTGCATCTAAACTGATGTTACATGTACTGTGTTTGAAGTAGATCACAGGACTTTTGGTGTCAGAGACCTTGTGTTCTACTGTATTTCATAAAGAATTTTTTGTGCTTACAGTATTCCCTAAATAATAAATTTAAAAGGTAAAGAGCTTTGCAAAACCTTCAAACAAACATGAGTGAGATTTCAGTCTTATCAATATGACAGGACCTCTTGCTGAGGTGTGAGTCTGAAATAAATTATTATTGTGAATTAATAGGGATTTTTTGTTTCAAAACTGGTCTTCAAAAAATTATACAGGCCTCTTTGTCTCTGGATGTCAACACTGCAGAAGCTGAACACTGTAACACTAACAAATTTACAAAAGCTCTGTTAAGCAGTGCAGCCTACAATGTCTGTTTTTTAAAAGAGAGTTAGGTGGGCCATGAGCTGAAAGATGAACTACTGTTCCAGCTCTGATTTTCAAGAATTACTGAGTACATAAATATGCTGAGATGCTCATCTCCCACTGCCTTGTGCCAAACTTTTGGTGGGCTGCCCCGAGCTGTGCAGAGGGGCCATGGCAGGGTGGGGACTGTTTAACCTAGCTGTAGCTCCATCTTAGCATCTTTCTTGCAAGGGAAGGAGGATATTGTAGCTTACAACAGGGAGGAAAATGCAGCTATCCCTTAACTGTGAGCAGCAGAACCTTGAGAACTCAGCTGAGGTAAAGGGTCTCATGCTCCACATTACACAGCAATAGGAGACAACTCAGACCGTGTGAACCTGGCCTAGCAAAGAGTGAGGAGTGGAAGGAAAACCAGGGACACAGAGGAAGGAAGAAATAGCCACAGATCCCACTGCAAGCCATTGATAGATGTGTATGCACACTTCACACTAACAGAAACCATTTTCCTGCTTTGCTGTTCCTGTGAATAATTGACCAGCTGAACAAGATGTGTTTAAACAATTGCCAGCTTGCTTCAATCTTCAGCACACAACTGGTCAAGTGAACTCCAGCTGTGAGAACTGAACATCACATCCCATGTTGTGTAAATTTCCTGTATCAGTAATGTATAATTGGCAGTTGCCTGTTTTTCTCTTTAGATTAACAGGATGGGAGAAGATAATTGTAGCAGCTGGTTATACAAGAACAATCAATAACCAAACCTATTTTCGTTTGAATTTCTACTAGGAAGTAGACCAGTACTGTATTTCTTTATTACTAAGCAGTGAAAAAGGAATGTGTGTTTTGAATTAGGTAGCTCAGCCATAGAGAAATCTTCACTACTTCTGCTTGCTTTGCTGAAGAAAAAACGGAGAGTTGGCTTTTCCCTTCAAACAGATCTTGTTCCCAGACTGCATATGCCAGTTGCCTAGAGATCTCCTGGACACTGCAGGTGATCAACATAATGTGACCCACAACAGCAGAAGACTTGGACTCAGCAGTATCCTTTAAAAAGATTGGTGGGAGAAAAAAATGAAAGTAAACAGGAGGGATATGTGCAAAAAATTTCCTTGTGGTTCTTATTCCTACTTTCTCACATGTATTGCTGCTCTGCTGATGACAAAACTCACAAGCTATTAAAATTTAATGTTCTTCAGAACTATCTTTCCCTACACATTCCAAGCACTTTTCATTTCTCATACCTGTCCTCAGAAGCACTTACATTCCTCAAGAATAGGAGGGGAATAAAATATATATACAATGTATATTATTTTTAATACATGGTGGCTGATCTTTAGTTGTGTATATAAATGTCACAGAAGACCAATTGCTGAGTATTTTTTGTCTCTCTGAGGTACTTAGAGATTTTTATTCCATTTCCAAAAAACTGTATATTCTTATGAACACAGAAGATAAGGGATTATGCTATTTGAAAAATATACTGTGTGTTAAAGATGTGAAAAATACTCGAAGACACACACTGTGCCATCAGGACTGCAGCAGCAGCTGCTCTGCTGCCCTTTGGTCTCTCCAGGGAAGAGGCTGGAAGCAGGGATGCTCATGTGGATGTTTTGTGTTGCAGTTGGAGCTTGGCCATGCCTTTGGGTGAGAAATACCTTGCTGTGCCAGAGCCCTGAGATCACGAATGACTCAGGCAAAGTAAAAGGAAAATGCTGTGGCTGTGCACTCCAAGGTAAGCAGCACAGTTTTAAAAGACAGGAGAAGAAGATCTGTGTGTCATTTGTCTTCCCAGAGACTCAAACAGGAGGGTCTGTCCCTCAGCTCAACTAACCTGCTGCAGCTTTTTCTCATGTACACCTCATTAGGAACCCTGGACTTGTGTCTATTTAACACCTGAGGTTGTATACTGTGGAGAAAACCCCTTGCAGATGCCAGCTTTTATAGTCCATCTGAAGTCCTCCAGGAGGTACACACACATTTAATCTTCCTCTCCATGATTTCTCTTTTAACTGAACTAAATATCCTTTCCTGAGAGGATCCAGTTCTCTCAGTCCAAGTGCCACTACTCACCCAGTTAATTAACAGTTCTTTGCTTTGAAAAGATAAAGGTCTCCCTTACACAAACACACACACAGAGTTTCGTGAGACTGAGACCTGCTCAGCAGTCGCTTAGGCTGATCTGTTTGAGGCTGTCATTGCTCTTTGTGCTCCCTGGCTGTGCAGTCCTGCTGACTTCCCTGTGAATGTGCAGTTGCTGTTCAGGGAATGGAACAGCTTGAAAAATTATCTTCTCTTTGTTTTGTGGGTTGCTTTTGACTGGGGTGGCCTCCTTGTGCTACTACAGCAGAATGGATAGTGCCATCCTGTAAAGTGTCAGAACAGGGAACAGGACTGTGACAACTTATCTGGCTGTGGAGCAATTGGAATTGTCATTTTTCACTGGGATGTGTATTCTACACTGACTCTTAGATTTTATGTTAGTGCAGACAGGAACAAATATTTTGCATATGAACTGCTGGATGGGATAGATGATCTAGCTTAATATTAACTTTTAACTTCTGTCACATACAACATAACCAAGCTCTTTCAGGTGACACTAAGATTGTGATATTGACACCTCCCACCCCCAATATTTTTCTTCATAGACCTCTGTGGAAGTTACCAAATTTGAAGTGACCCCTTTCCCATGACACAGTAGGCAATAGGATTCCAGAAAAGATTGTGACAGTCTCCCGTTTCACTTTACTAACCCAGTTCTTATTAGCAGCTTGTATTTATGTGGGGGTTTTTTTCTGAGGGAAATATAGTCTTTACAAACGACAGGGAATAGAATCATGCTTCCAGATATCAAATTTTCTTCTATCAGGAGAATTGAAATTATATAGCTTTGGTCATTTTCATGATGTATTTAAAATATTTTGGTTTCTTGAACAAAACAAAAATATTTACTCTTGATTCACAGACGATTTTTTCAAGCTCTTAAACTTGAAGTGTGTGTACTAGATCACTTATGTCTTTCTCCCATAGTTTAGCTGTGCCACATGTTAACAAGACACAGGATACAAAAATAAAGGATGGATTGGTAAAGAAAGCTAAAACCATCAATACTTTATCCCAAGATAATGACAAGGAAAGGCATAATTGTTATTTAATACCAAAAAGATTTGAAAACAAATTTGTCAGTTAAATTCAACAAACCAGACTGCTTCCATACAAGAATACTGACATGATTATTTCAACTGTAAATCTTGCAGTGGAATATTTTGCTCTGTTGCCTTAAAAATTTGCTGGGACTTTGAAATCATGGAGCAGGTGAAGCTGGGAGAGACCCTTAGAGGTCTCTGGTCAGAAACTAGGTCTAGGCTAGAACAGGTTGCTCGAGGTAACATTCAATTGGGTGTTGAATATATCTTAGGCTGGAAACTCCACGATTTGCCTGGGAAACCTGTGCCAGTCAGCCAGTGTTTGACCACCCTCACAGTAAGCTATTTTCATTGAATTTCCTGTCTGTAAGTTTGTGCCAATTGCCTCTTGTCCTCTTGCTAGGCACCACTCTCTCCCACTTATTTACTTGTTCCTGTCCCCCCATTTGTTATTTATACACCAATCAAGTATCAAAATACTAGAATTTCCTATCAGAAGAGTATTCCAGTTTTCTTTTAGAGTTCTGTTAAACATTAGACTGACGATATGAACGTAGAAGAGAGGAAAAAGCAGAATTTTCTGGGAATTAGCTACTTTGCACAAAATAGTTCCTATTCTGAATTTTTTCTTAGATATGGTAAGACACATACAGGACATTCAGTAGCATTTCTGGTTTTGTATGCCAAGACAGATCATTGCAAAAGCCATTACTATTTTTATTAGACCCATCCAAATAACATTGCAAAGGACACTTGGGGCTGCCTTTTAATTTATGACCCAGACTGGGCTATAAGTATATGTGTACAAAAATGCCTCTTTCCGTAACTCTAAAAATTAAATATCACCAGCACAGAGCTGCAGAGATCACATGCAAGTCTTTCCTGGCATTCAGATGCAAGTTGTGGAGCAGCCTCTTGTTTATTTGGCTTTGAAGTGCAGTTGTATATGGCCTAGAGGGCAAGATTACTTAAGTGTTAATACTTTTTCCTGAAAATTTAAAGCAGCTAGTATCCAGGGTGTAATTTCTTCTTTTTTGCTTCAGTGAATTGCATCTGAGTCCTTGTTTAAGAGGAACTCTCCCCTATAAAGTAGGAATGTGCCTCTGTGTAGAAGAGGGATTGATGTAATGAAGGGATAGTTTGAGTACAGATTGGGTACAGATGGCTGTGATGGAATGGGAGTTCATGACAAACACTCTGATTATCAAATACTCTGATATAATAATTCAGTGATTTCTCTCAGTGGTTGATGCAAGACTCCTGATCATTTGCTGGGAGCAATGGGAAAAATACTAGGACACTTTGATATTGTGTCCTTTTCCCCAACATTAAAGCATTCTCTTTAACTCTGTTCTTTTCAAGAAAAGCCAAGATGCAAGTCTCTCTCCAAGGCTGGCTAGCTACTGGGAAAAAGAAGAATGCCCATGGAGTAGTAGCAGGTAGGAATTCATTCTGCAGCACCTGAGTGCAACGGTACTGAGGTCTCTGTGGACCCCTGTGTGAGTTTTGGACAGATAAGTAAAAGGTTCTGCATAACAAAATTCTCCTGTATCCAAGCCTCACAGTTCCAACAGGAAAAGGCAGGGCAAAAGGGCAGGCACAGTGTGGATCTAGGCATAGGGTACTGTACCTTCTTCATTTAATGTGTCCTCCACTCCATGAGCAGCAGACATGTACTGATTGTCTTGCAGTGGGGTTTATTTTGCCTCTTTGGAGCATGCTGAACTTACCCCTTTGATGTATTGCATTTGCAATGTCTTTCATATGAAGAATCCCTGCTTGATAAAGTATTTTTATGGTTCCATTGAGCAATGTGAGAAAGGAAGCTGAAATTTGAATGGGACGTTCATCCCATATATTTTGACTCTTGTCAAGACTGTGACAGTGATTTCGAATTCTGTTAACCCTGTTATTGTTATTAGGTGGGTTTATAGGAGGTTAGAGTCTTCAGCAATCTTCAGAGGTGTCACTTCAGTCCTTAAATGTCAAGACTTTAGCTGTCTTTCACTTCACAAGAGCAAAGAGGAAAGGGGAGAAGGGATGCTGAAGAGATTCTCTTACAGAGGTGATCACAGGACAGCTCAGATGAAAGAGGTTTTTCTTTCAAGCAGTACAATGCAGGTTACAATCATTTACTCATTTAAAATGCCTCTATTTTGTGTATGTATGCCAAGAAAATTGAATGATGGACAGAAAAATTCAGTGGCTCAAGTGAAGTTGGCAGTTTTCCATATGCAATGGTATTTGTAATCATCCATAGTAATGAGAGAAATGTGAATAATGCTGCAGGATGTTATATTAATGTTGCAAAGACCTCTAGGTAATTAAAGAATTACATACATGTAAATGATCTTAAAGTTGGGTTACAATTAAGTAGAAGTCTGTAGCATAATGATGTCATGTTGGACTGGTGCCAGTCCTAAGGGATGCTTACTCACTAACTTCCAGTCTGGAAAATTTCCCCAGCACAGTAAAAGGGTCTTTGTTCTTCAAAATTACCACACAGATAGATCATCACAACAAGTGATTTTTTTCTTCATTTGTGATGTATTCTGCCACAGAAAAACAATTAAAGCAGTGTTTGTAACAGAAAACAGGTGTTGACTACTGTGGATTACCAATTTTAATCATCATTTAAACCAGAAAACGGGAAAATTAGTTTTAAATAATCAATTTTAATATTGGCTTGCATTTTTACTTATTAATCACCTTCATAAAGGAATATTGAACCCTCCTGATTAATAACCATGGGAGGGTGTTGATTTTCACCTAAATACAGCTTGTCTGCTAAATAAAGTATTTATTTTAGTGAGGTGAATATAGTATATGTGTTTAGTCAGGGTATAGTCTGATATATATTTAGTTGGATTATGATTAGAAAGTAATTTAGAAAAATGGTGCTAGATACATTTACTATTTACCCTCTTATGATAACGCTCATATTTGTGTTTCTTGTCAAGGTGCAAATGGATGGAATTTGCAAATCAATTAAAAGTGCAAACCTAGCTTTATAAAGTTGTTTGTTTTACTTAAATTAAACCACCTTTAATAGCTGGTTACTTAGGCAAAACATTCTTTTATTAAAATGAGTTTTGAAACTAATTGATTCATTAAACAAAGGAAGTATTGTCCATAGTTAACAAATTGTACTAATAGTTTCTGATCATCATGTCTGTCATGATTTTAGAACTACCAGGTCTCATCCTGTTACACCTCATTTATATTTATGGATTGGAAGAGGGATAATAAGCTATCCCATTTTTCAGCAGCCAAAATTTTCTCAGCTATGAATAAATTAGCCACTGAATTTAAGTAACTAAAGAAATAAAAATGCAGACAATATTATCCCTGCAGCTGCAGAAGAGTCTATAGCTTTTCAACTCACTCAAAACTTTTGCAGATTCAGATCTAGGACTCCATAACTCCTGAATTACCTGGTTCATAGCTTTCTCTTTACCGGTTCACATGTACTACAATGATATTAATGCTTATTTAATATAAATATTTTCATAAATTATAATAAATACAGGCATGGATATGAGTTGCTAGTATTTAAGTTTTAATTTTATATATGTTTGCTAATAAATGTATGTGGAATTTAAATTAGGAGTCTGTTTTGAATGTAGACTTCCACTCTGTAATCCTCTTTATTGAGTTATGTAAAAGAACAGAAGAAGTTGCCCATCAACAATTAGCTGTTAACAGAGGATATTACAAAGAACAAAATCCATCTTGTACCTAGGCTGAATCTGGACTATGAGACCCACCTCAAGTGAAACAACATTAATGATCAACTCACGCTTCTAAGGTATGAGAGAATCTCCACTGGACTAATACAGAAAAAAATATTATTAAATGATTCTAAGTCCGCTTGAGAGAGAGTGTCAGTATGGCATGGAGGTGTAGAACTAACTGCTAATTCATCTTGACAGTCAGGTCAGGCAGGCTGACTCATTAACTCAGAAGTATAAAACATTGAGCTTTTCTTTGAGGCAAGAGAAAGAGAAGGGACAGCAGAGGTCTTGCAGGCAGAAGTCATAAGGAGAGTCAGTTCAGGAGGGACTTGAGCACTAAAGCTTGTGTTTATGAATACATTTCTGCCTGCAGCCATTTCCTTTACTGGAAATTAGATGAAAGTCTATATCTGAACTCTGTGGGAGGACAGGTATGTAGAAGAGTCCAAGAGGCAATCACAGCTCGAGAGCTCCGCTGTCCTGAGCTCAAGAGCACTCAGCAGCAGCTTGGCATTCCTGCTGTCTTCTGCTGACAACCTCTTCTGGGGCTCAAGCATGCTTCTGAGCTCTCCAAAAGTACAGGAGAGCTGAGGGCTGCGAACCCACAGCCCTCTAGCAATATAACCAGTGATGTTGTCTTCCTAAAACTGACTCTTTGAGTGCCCATGGCAAAGCATTTCTTCATGGATTAGAGTCACTAATGCTGATAATTGTCCACACAGCTCTTGCAGGGTGTGCTCTGGATGTCCCAGAGGCGGTAGTTTTAAACTATGTCAAATGGATGTGTGAAATGGCAACAAAATCATGGTGTTCCTATCATCTGTGTCCCCTAAAAACAGTGATACAGTTTCTTTTATCAAGTGATTTTTAAGTTTTCTGAAAAAGTCCTGAAAACAGTGTACGACATTTCCATTTTGAACCAGACACATTTGCTTCCAAAAACAGCAGTATCTCTTTGAGCAGATTGTTCCATGGTGGGGTGGTTAAATTCCACTTGGTAATTAAGTCCCACACAGCCGCTTGCTCACTTCCACCTGTCAGGATGGGGGAGAAAATATGAAAGTAAAAGTGAGTATACTTGTGGGTTGAGCTAGAGAGTTCAATAGGTAAAACAAAAGTCACACAAGCAAGCAAAGCAAACCAAGGAATTGATTCACTACTTCCCATGAGCAGACAGGAGTTCAGCCATCCCCAGGAAAGCAGAAAGTATTACTTGGGAATACAAAAGCCATCACTCCAAATGTCCCTCCACCTTCCTTCTTTTCCCAGCTTTATATGCTGAAGGTGATGCCATATGTTTCGGAATATCTCTTTGGTCACTTGGGGTCAGGTCATGGCTGTGTCCCTGTACAACTCCCTGGGCATCCTCAGCCTACTTGCTGAGGCAGAAAAGGCCTCCACTCAGTGAAAGCCCTGCCCAGCAAGAGCTACAGCATCCCTGTGTTATCAGCACTGTTTCAAACTCAAATTCTAAACATAGTCACATACCAGCTACTGTGACAAAAATCAACTCAACCCCAGCCCAAACAAGCACACATAGATAAGGGGCTACTACAGATGGGGGCCTCTCCTTCAGGCTGGCAAAACATGAGCCTGTTTGAAGTACAAAGGTACTGAGTCTGTGCTGCTTTTCTCTATCCTACTTTTCCAAGTAGCCCATTCTTTGGAGGAATTTATAATTCTTTGTTGCTTTCTGTAAACAAAAACGGGATAACAGATATTTTGAGGTGTGTGTTGGAAGGCAAGAGCATTTCACACCACAGAAGGGCTGTTTTCTAATGTGGACCCATGTTAACATCTCTACAGGCACCAAAGGAACGATATGAAACTATTGACTGTCTTGTTTCCAGGCTTCAGTTCTGATCTCAGTCCTACAGCTTTGGAACTGTCTGGGAGGATTAACAAAAGCCAAGATATTGATGGACTGCATCTGACACACTGCAAAGGCGATTACTTGTAGTACTTTCCCATGATAGTGATCCTACAAGATATTGAAAGGTCCACAGAAGAAACAGGAAACCTTACTTCAAAGGAAGAGAAATATCCTTTTAATTCACTGGAGCTCAAAAATCTCATAACCACTCTTGATGTGTACCAAGGTATTGCAATGTTAGAATGCTGAGGGTCAGGAGCAAAGTTGAATCACAAAACAATTCTGGCAATTTGCTCCATAAGTGATCTTGGGATAAAAAAAAGGAAAAAGGCAAAAATAAAAGATATAAGCAAGCCTAACAGGTAAAAAAAAAAATCAAAAATTAAATTAGGTGACAGGGCTGGAAGGAGAAGGTTGGCTCTTCAGGTAAGCCTAGTTCAGCAAAGCTTTACCTTGTTTTTGTGTAATGACAGATGGTTTAGGTAGACTAGGTGAATTCATCCAAGAAACATACAAGCTAGTACACTTTGCTGGGCAAGACCTGTATTTTTACATGATTTAGAAAACAACATAATATTTATTCAAATTGACACACAGCTACATATTGCATACTATATTATTTATTCTATTTTGCATGGAAAATTATTGCTTCACAATTCTGAAATATCTATTAAATTAGGAAAATACTTTTTTTAAACCTCTGAATCTTTTTCAATATTTTTCTGAGCCAGAGGAATTATTTTTAAGTATTGTTCTCCTTTTACATCACTTCTTTTGATATTAATGAGCTACAAAAGTCAAATTCAGTCTAACCCAGAGACCATTCATTACACATTCATGAAGTAAAATAGATGCATAACAGCAAATGATGATTTATGACAAAATATTAAAATAAGGGAATTTTTGGCATAGGCCACATATAATGAGCACTAGTGTCACAAAATATTCCCAAACCCAGTCATGCATATTCTGCTTTATATTAAATATTTGTGTCTCAGAGGGCTGGAAAGGACTCAGTAGACCTTTTCAACTGGACATTGAATAGATAAAGCACTTGTTAGATCAAATATACGTACCAACTTGTAGATGAGTAAATTATACTGAATGTACCACTCACCATGTGGACAGAAAATCAAAAGAGAAGTTTCTGAGGTGCAGAGCTTTCTCTGGAGAAGCTTGCTGGGTCTTTCCTGACTGAAAATAATAATTCATGTTTTGACACTGCCAAAACTATGGGCAAAATCCAGGGTAAAGTATTAAAATAAGGTAATGACAGCTAAAAGAAAATGTCAAAGGATAAGTTTGAAAAGGTGCTGTGCCCCCATGCCCATCTCTTGGGATAACAACTGGTCTCCTCAACAGTTTTTCTAATACCTGTATTGATAAAGTCACTCTTTTTCTCCCCTACACACACTGCAAGTAGAAGTGAAAAAAAGGAGGTTGTCTGTTGGCTTCTGGCACCACTTCCCTAAATGACATTTTCAGTCTCATGGGAGTTGTGCCAGCATAGCAGAACTGGTTCCATATCCCTCCCTGGAAGCAAATCCTTGTTGGCCAAGGGTTTTGGGTTTTGTCATCCCAGCAGGCTGGACAAAAAGAAGACATTCATCCCACATGCCTTACTCAAGCTTGAAGGCAGCTGATGTCCTAAAATATAAACATTTGTTATTCCCATGAACCCTCTTCCAAGAAAATAGACTGCTATTCCTGAATTAGAACCATCATCAGAAGCTCTAGTGATTTACACTTCTGTCAGGTCTTTCATCCAGAAATACTGTTCATAGACTGTTGCATTAACTGATTTATCTTTTTCAGGCCAAACACAGAATTTTTAGAGCACGGCTTTTATTGAGTGTCAGATGGATTTTGGCCAATATTGACACCATGATCTGGGCTTTTCACTCTCCTTTCAGAACACTAAAGAAGAATGTGACATAACCTATAGATCATTTATCCACAACTTACAGCTCTGTCTGAGTTCCAGTATGTCTACTGCTTAACAACCAACAGTGTCCATTGTTTCTGCCAAGGGGAAACTCATACAGGATATATGTGAAACTGTAATGTGAGTACACATGAGGATTATAAAGTTAACTGCACTGAACTGAACCAAACTAAAACAACAGGGCGATCTCTGTCGTCTTTTGGACCTAAACCTTCTCAGGTTTAGGAATGGCATGCCAGGGTTCCCATAAACTGTGAAGCCAGAAGAATAATAGACTGAATGAAATGACTGTAGAATGCTCATAGAGAACTCAGAATCAGTTTTGAAGTATCTTATAGCTGACCTCAAAAATAACTGTGTAGGGAATGAATTGCATTTGTATAGAGTAAGACTGGGCTTGGAGGCTAGGAACCACTGAAGCTGAGATTCCAAAGAGAGAAAGAGGAGATATAGAAGAGGAGGAGGAGAAGGGGTGGAGGACAAGCAGGAGGAAGAGGCAGAGCAAGTGGCTGAATCAGTGTTTTGGGGGGCTTGTGTTCACAAGTTACTTAATGACTTTTAAAGATGGATTTGGGCAGGAGGACCCCCAAGCCAACATACTCACACCTTTTTTTTTCCAAATACCCAATACCCAAAACAGTATTCCTCATTCCCAAACCTTGAGCAGCTGAAGAAGGAGGCCATGAGGAGGAGGAAGATATGCTCCAGAATACTCAGGCAGGTGAGCAGGAAGTCACTCCATCTTTCAGCTGAGCATTGCCTTCAGCTGCTGGCCATCACCCAAGTCAGCTTTCCAACATTCCACAAAAGAAATGGAAAATGCCTTCCCTAATGTGACTTTAGGTCTTCAATGAGATGAGGTGATGCCATTGTTTGAGCTCCTCTGTACAAGAAAGACATGAAGCTTCTGGAGTGGGTCCCACTGAGGACTACAAAGTTGATCAATAGACTGGAGCATCTCTCTTATGAGGCCGGGGGAGCTCAGGCCTGCTCAGCCTCAAGAAGAGGTGACTGGGAGGGGACCTCATTGGTGGCTAAATATCTGAAGGTGGGGTGCCAAGTGCAGCCAGGCTCTTCTTGCTGGTGCCAAGCAATAAGACAAGAGGCAATGGGATGAAAGTGATGCACAGGAAGTTCCACCTATAAAGAAGAACTTCTTTACTGTGCAGGTGACTGAACACTGGAACAGATTGCTCAGAGAGGGTGTGGAGTCTCTCTCACTGGACATATTCAAGAACCACCTGGACACAATCCTGTGCAATGTGCTCTAGGATGATTCTTCTTGAGCAGGGAGGTTTGGACCAGATGATCCACTGTGGTCCCTTTCAACCTGACACATTCTGGGATTGCTAAGGAAGCAGACATCTTTCTGCCAGGAAAATTAAAAGTTAAAGGGGATGTTTATTCTGTCTGTGTAATATTCCCCCAAGGCATTGTTGTAAAAATGGTAGAAAAGTTCAGATCTGCATATTCTCTGAATACTTTCTTTCACTCAGATTTTTCCTCCTCAGGAGTATGGTAGATGGAAAGGTTATGATGTTCTTCAATACAGTGCTTAGATGCAAAATATCAGTCATGCCAATCATGGTAATGGTTGGGGCAAATAGACAAGTAAGATCAACATCTACTTGGTCTGCATTGTGGGACATAGTTAAAGAGTAAATCAGCACAGGTGAGTAATGTAGACATAGGCTTAAAACAGTGAAAATGCCACTGTCACTCTTTTCCCTTTTAAGACTTGATGCTTTATATGATTCTTAATATCCACTAAATCCCACATCCCTATCTGTCACAATGAGGTGTCCTCTGCAAAGAATAGTGGCTGCCTGCCACTGCTTTGGAAAGAGCAGAGAAAAAGTAGAGGCTCATCACTGCAAAGGAGATGGACACTATCCAAGAAACCAGCTTATGTAAAGGGCATTCCTTACAGGCATCTTTGCTGTCATCACTAATAGCACTGGACTGGACTGACAATAGCTCAAGGCAAGTGTATATGGAAGACAATATGTCTGCCACAAGCACATTAGTTAATAAAGCTTTTGTTACACCTTGACTCATTGTCTAGTTGGGAGTCAAGACTAGTTATTAAACATTTCAGAGAGAGGAAGGTTTACTATGACAACAACATATGAATAATTCATCTGAAGGGGAGAGGGAACATACAGTAATAGAACAATTGCTAAAATTCTTCTTAAAGGATTTGTGTGCATCAAAAGCAATAATAAAAAAGAAGGCATTTCAATCTATGCTGTCTAACTGCAGCTTAAAAAACATCTGTCATCTGTAGTGGCTTGAATAATACAAGCTAAAGTACAAAGTCTGCAGCTTCTTACTTATAAATAAAGAGGAAGGGCACAAAAAACCCATCAGGTAGCCTCTCTGAACATTGATGTTTTGGGTGTCTGGACTTGGTTAAAATTTTGGATTTCGTTTTTGTCATAAATGTTGAGCCATAAAAGTTAGCCACGACCCAAAATATAGTAAAATACTATAAAGAAACGTTCTTTAGATTAAGTTCTATTTTCATGGGAACTTTCCAGTCTCTTCCAGAAGAATTTAAAGGAATTGGGAGAAAAGTAATTATAATACAAAAATGAAAATGGTCTCATCCTCCCCATTGTTTTATTTTAAGTATCATTCCAATCTCTTACCAAGAAGACTTTTGCCTTGCATTTTGTTGGATTCTCTTCAACACACAGCATGGCATTTTTAACAAAGCATGGGAATTCTTACTAAGAATATTAAAAAAAAAATGTTCATCTTTCCTTTCAAATAAAGATAGTTATCCATAAAGTAATTGAAATACTGACACCCTAAAAAGCCACCTTATATTCATCTACAAAAGCAAACAGTGTAGACACCTGCAATGAAAGTTTTTCTGGCCTGTTTTCTCCTTCTGGACCTGAAGGAGAAGCTACTTTAGAGACTGATCATGATGCCAGCTCAGGCTTTTGTACCATGGAGAAGTGTGTAGCCTGCTTACCATATATTCACACACAAGGAAACCTAGATGAGATCAAGACAGAGAAAAATCTGTTCTGAGTCTAAAAGGAAGCCAAGATGATTTACTGTTTTAAAGGCAGTAGTATATGAAGGTGATTGACAAAGGAAGAAAGAAAGGAAAAAAAAACCCTAGGATATTTTTACCCAGTAAAAAAGAAACTTATCCAGCTCTGAAATCTTAAACTGTAAGCCTCCTCCATGTCTCTGATTACATAAATAAATACATTAAAACACAGCAATATAGATTAGAGTGTTAAAATGATATTTGCATAACTTAAAGTGAATTTGAATGATAATGCAAATGTGTGATTAGTTTAATGAAGTTTGATAGCTGGTACTGTTTTCATAAAATTAATTTAGGCAGCTTTTTTCTGCAGTATAAGAACCAGTTACTGTAGCTACACTGTTGTATTATTATACTCAGTAGAAATGTCCTTAGCATTTTTTAGAATGTGGAATAAGCACACAATACTAGCACATAAACTGATAAGAAAAAAGGTCATAATTCCTTTATCTGCTAAATGGTACAGGATCTGAAATAGATCTACACAATGTGCCTGAAAAATTAACTCTGTAGAAAGTCTTAAAGCTCATATTCATGATTACTGATAGATCACTGGTTTTTTGATTTTTTTTTTTCCCAATGTGAACTTGCATAGAAACTCATTTGATTAATTCCAAAGAAGCTCTCAAATTCAAAATAACTAATCTTTAAAAGTCAGGTGTGGACTTACTGCAGCAGTGAATTCCAGAAATAAGTTATACTTTGCCTACCTCAATGAGGCTTTTTATGTGATTTGGATTTACATTTTCCCTTCAGTCTTTTTCCCCTTGTATTTTGAAACAAGTTTAAAAAACAACTCTTTCTCCTTTACCTTTTCCACATATTAATTGCTTCTTTCCTTCTCTTTCCTTCTTCCTTGGTGAATTAAGCAGGTGAAGTGAGACTACACTGGAAAAAACAAAACAAAACAAAACAAACCACGAGGAGAACAGGTAATTGGTCTTTTCAATTTGCAAGGCAAAACTGCCCAAGATCAGGAGTCACCGATGTGGGCTGCCCACACCTGCAGGCACAGCAGGGATGTGAAGCAAAGTACAGCACGTTGCCATGAGGAAGAATAACAGGGTTACCTGGCCAGAGAGTTTAGCTCCGGTGGCTGTGGAGTTCCTGAGACTTCGTGTGCGATATGGGAGACTCAGGACTTGTTCACATAGCAAGATCAGTGTCTGAGATGCAATTTCTTCACTCTCTTGTGGGGACTCAGGAAAAAGGTAAGGTTATTACAGAAAGTAAATATATTTTTGTAGCAGCTGATGCAAGACAGAAATCCCATCTGTGCACAGACTGACTTACTGCATGGTTCAGTCCCATCAGGATGGAGCTGTAAATTATAATTAGACCTCTATGTGTCTCAACAGCTGAACTTGGCTACATAGATTCTACAGGTAGATTTTACAGGTAATAACAGAGCTGTGAAATTGTGTCTCCTCTTCACCTGTGTTCTCTCAATAAGGAATGTGCTGTTTGGCTCAGATACAATCACCTTCCAGAATCCAGGTTTTCTGAATCTCCAAAATGCAAGTTATCTCCATGATTTTCTCTGTAAAGATGTCTATAACTCCTATTTTGTATTGAGAACAGAAATGCAAGTGTCCAAATCTCGAGAAGAAAGCTCACTCTAGGGCTGCTCCTAACCTAAAGGAAAGTGTAAATCTCATTGATTTCAATAAGCAATGAAGGAAAACAGCTTACTTGCAAAATGACCAGAAAGAGGGAAATGTGAAATTGTGCAAACCATGCTAACCTAAAGATATTTGCAGTTCAGTTGCGCTGTCAAAACATTTAGATAGTCCAGGACAATATTTGAACTTCATCTGTGAATATGCAACCAAGTAGTTTATTCATTGTTTCTCTGGAAGTGCTGTTGATCTACATGGTTATTATGGTTTATGGGAAGAAATCAGAAAAAAATGTCTCAATTCCCGTTTAGTTATTTTAACTCTAAATTATCTCAGTCAACATTGCCAGTAATGTCATGTAATAAAAGCATTCTAAAATTGCACTCTGAAACTTGTATTCTGAGAAGAACAATAATGGAAGAAGTGTCCTTCTGTCTCTCTTTTTTCATAAGCCCTTAAATACAGAGAAATCTTCCTGCCTGTTTGAAGTTGCTGGTATTGTTTTTGTTGCAAACAATGCAGCAGTTGCTCACAACAAATATTTCAGTTCATGTTGTTTCTCTCTCTTCATGGAGAGTTTGGCCAAGTACGTCCAAAATAGACACCCAAAGTTAGGCTTAAGTTTGCACAGATCATTTAGCAACTTCTGTTAATGTAAATCAGAGTAAGAGCATTCATCACCTAATCATCATTCAGAAGTTTAGATAAATTTTACAGAGGTCTACACATGTATTTGTCTGTTTGTTTGTCTTTCCTGTCATGTTGATGGTTCAGGCTACTGCAGACCTAAGGTCTCTGAGTGGGAAATGGGGTAGGAGCAACTTGGGGCAAACCTATGGCTATTGTTATTGAGCTTGTCTGCATAAATTATGAGAAGCAGAAGTGGAAGAAAAGCGAGGGGTTTTTCAAAATCATGCAATGACCAGAAAGGACCATGAGCAAATAGGCCTCCCAAACATTGATTAGTGACTACTCAGTGAAGGTTAGGATCAGTTTTTCCATGAATATATATTCACATTTGAGTATGAATTCAGATTTAATTATTTTGATTGCAAGCAATTTGTGTCTGCCTTTCACAATTATTTGAGTGCTTGGGGTCTTCTATTACTGTGTAAAGCAAACATCACCCTGAAATGCACAAATATTTACCAGATGCATACTTCACATAGTGTAAAATGTCCTATTTAGATTTTGTGTTGAGATGAAGAATTATGCAAATCATCCAAAAAGAAAGAGATTGAATTGTGTAACAAAGCATCAAAGTATGAACTGTCAGTGGAACAAACTCTTTGCAAATGATCTGTAGGCCTGGAACAAATTGCTGATGACAATACATTCCATACAATCTCTATTAAGCCTGAGACTTTTATATTCTGGATGAGGACAGTTTCCTAGAGAAGAGGATGAATGTACCTGCTTGGAAATTCTTCCCATGCCTAATCTGTTTATTTGCTCATGTTTGCAAACGTACAGGGTGCCATCCTACTAAAGTATCCTATCATAACATGTTGCCCGGAGCAGTCGCCTCCATCCTTGAAAATATTTGATACCTGACAGGACATGCTCATAGGTGACCTGCTCTAGGGGGCCTGCTTTGAGCAAGAATGTCTGACTAGATGACCTTCAACATGATTACAGTTATCTGTTCTTTGATTCCTTCATTTATTCCTATGTTTAACTTCAAATGCTTTGCTGATAAAGATCTGCTCATCTCAAATCAAGTCTAAGGCAGCCATTGCACTTTTACACCAGAGAATTGTTGATGTTAATGGAACCCGCTGTGGACACTGATCCGATGATTTTAGATAGTCCGGTCTATGAGCCTAGCACGTTATGTGCTGTCATGTTGAACTGATGGTGCTTTGCTCTCACAATGCACAGGTGTAACTGACTCAGCATGGATGGTAATAGTGGACCACCACTAGTTTTGTATCTCACATTCTCCTGCTGGAAGTGGAGGACAGTAAGAGATTTAGCATAGTCTCTTTAGTGGAAATCCAACTATAGTGCCCAAATGAAACTGAATTCTCTTTATAGCACACAGTCACTTGAAATACACTTTACTTCAGGATATGCACATTGACCTAATCATTCTAGTATTTTTATAGGCATGATCTGAGTTCTAGATATTTGAATTGCTGTTTTTCTCCTAAAACATAAATCAGAAATCTCCTAAATCATTTTGCCATTTGCCTGCTTAAAAAAAAAAACAAAACAAACAAACCAGAAAAACTATAACCAGAAAAGGGAAATCAAACTAAGTGTTGATGCTTAAAGAAAAAAAAAAAAAAAAACTGAAATCAAAAACTATAACCAGAAAGGGGAAATCAAACTAAGTGGTGGATTAGTCTTTTTTAAAGAATAGATTCATCATGGCCATTCTTAGAATCACAGACTTCTTGTATTGGAAAAGATCTTTAAGATCACATTCATTTTTAAACTGTGTTGCTACGTCATGCTTAAAAAAGTATGCTACAAGCTAACAAAGGAATACAGAAGAGCTACTTGAGTTAGTTGATCCTTAAAAAAAAGCTAAGATATTTAAAGAGGGGAAAGAAAAAGAATTACCTTTTTAATACACTGTTTACATTATGGCATGTGCACGTACCAACAGATGAGAGAGGCAACTTAAATCTCAGCAAGTAGAAGCAAAGACATACAATTCCTACTGTGATTTTAATTCAGTGTATAATTATTTAAGAGGGAAAAATGAATACTTCAGAGATAATTTAGAGGTATTGGTAAAATATTCAGTGGTTAGCATTGTAGGAAATTATTAGAAGGTAAACCAATGAGAAGTCAATTAGGAAAAGCAAAACTGTTTTGTTATATCAAACAATAGTAGCTGTGCTCATGATCTAGTTGCTGTTTAGGATCTGTTTTCAAAGATAAGGTTGCTATGACTGGAATGCCAGACATGATTAGATGCTGTGCCACGTCCTGCTCTAATCATAGAATACCAGAATCTATGATTTGTGTTGAAAGGGACCTTAAAGATCATCCAGTTCCAATTCCCCTGTCATGGGCAGAAACACCTACCACTAGACCAGGTTGCTCAGAACCCAATTCAAAATTGTCTTGAAATCTACTGATTTATACAGGTGTGAAGAAGGACTAGATGATCTGAGAATGTAGGAGAAGAAGAATGTAAGCAGTGGTCTAAATGGTTATGTGAGCTATTGATGTTGTCTTCCTTTCTGCACCGAAGATTCATGGCTTCATTTTTTATCCTAGGACCCAGATTCACTGTCAAGTGGTAGTACCAAAAAACACCGGTAAGGAATGTTGCTCAGCTAAAGATTGTGTCTTCTCAATGTGTAGTTAAATTGATTTCATTTCTGAGTGTCTTTTGTACACAGCTCACTGGATGTTAAAAACCCTGTGAAAAGAAAAATACTGGAAAAATATGGCAAATATTGCTTCTAGTAAAAATCTTTGGTCCAGGGTCTGGGAATCTCATACAGCCATTGCTACCAGACATCAGCTGGAGACTGACTTTCTAAATCATCTGCTGCCGTGGACTCTGGGTCATCCCCATTCAACTTCTTGTTGCAAAGTACCTTAAGATACCCTGAGAAGGAAATGCAGTCTAAAACTAAAGTCTGCTTTGCTCTCCTAATGCATCATGAGATTTGCAAGGTGAAAGGAGGTATGAAATTCAGCTTTCTCCCCAGGGTAGGTAGCTTGGTGGAAATTCAAGATAATTAACGTAGTCAGTCTATGCTGAAGACTCTTTTATACCTCCCCAAAGCACTTGGGACATGTATATCAAAAAGGTCTTTAGAAATAAAAGAAATATAAGCTGAGAGCTTTGATCTCAGATGGGGTTTAATGACTTGGACATTGCTCATGATAATAACTACAAGCGCTCTATAGAGGGGAGCACATTTCTGTAGTTATTTAAAGGATTGCTTCCTTCTGCCTTCTTTTAAATTGCAACCTACAAAACCACAAGTCTTTTTGGACATATAATAATGGACAGCTGTCTGAGCAAGCAGCTTAGAAGATGAGATTATCCTCTTAAAAGACAGTATCAGAGAAAAGTAGCAATAGAGTTTGTTGTTTTGTTTTCTTGTTACATTTAAAGAATATAAAAATCTCTTAACTTGGTTAAAGGGCGTACATACACTAAAGAAGCCAAAAAGCAGGAAAAAATAAAGCACTAAGAACCAGTCATGTTTCAATGGAAGGGACTGAAGCGAGCCATATGATGAAAAATTATATGACCGACTTTTTCAGAGTAGGTTTCCATTTCCAGAACAGAAATTATATGAAGATTAATGGCTCCTTCCAAGACATTCTTCAATAAAGAGCTCAGCAAGTCATCAGCGACGAGAGCTATTCTTAGCTTGCAGCTTGGGTATCTGTGGTTGTGGGGCAGTGTACAAAGGTCTCCCTCCAGTTGCAGTGGTGGGCACCACTGTCTCCCCATGGTGGCAGTTTGGAGAGATCTTTAGAGAGGTGACACATCTGAGTGACATCCGACAGAGCCCCAGTACGCATTACTGCTACCTGTTTTAAGGGCCTATCCAGCCTCTTTGGGAAACTACAGGAAGGCATAGTCTCATGCTTCTAAATGAGATGCCACCAAAACTTTGTACCATCTGCTAAGGCTTCCCTGTGTTTCTTACCTGTAAAGTGTTAGTAATATATCTTCAAACTCCTGAAATGGAATAACCTGAGGTCAAAATAGTCTTCTTAATTGTACACAGCCATTTATAGTTATATCTAGTTTGTTTTGTGCTTGTATATATGGTGGTGGTCATTTAGAATGGGGCATCCTTCCCACGCAGTGATGTTAGAGGTAACAAATCTCTGCACTACGCACAGAAGGTTGTTGTAGTCAGGATCCAGATGCTACTTTTTAAAATGGTATCTATAGTATGGTGTGTATGCATGTGTGCGTCCACATGCAACCATGGCAATGTGCTCCCCCTGTAGGAATCAAACAGGAAAAATAAAGGTGCAAGAGGCTCCCACTTCTACTCAGCGTTCCAGCTCCAGTGAACAGTGATGACTAGGTTTACGGTGCACAAATTGCTCCTCTGAAAGAAGAGGGAGAATGGAAATTAGCAAAACTCCCAAGAGAAATTTTTGAAAGTTTCCAAATATACGTCAGACTTTTACTGTCTGAAAGTGTCATTTGCTCACTGTCTACAAAAGGAGATCACAAGTAACAATTATGTAGTATCTTCCTAGCTACCAATTGCAGTTATAGTATTAGAAACAATTTGCATGGCTGTAGGGAGGGAACACCTTGCAATTCAAAATGCATAATTTGTTTAGAGACAGCCATGGGTGAAAGGAGCCTTAAGCTAAGTCTTAACTAACTTGGAAGGTTTCTAGCAGGTTATGGCAGTGAAAATGTAATGAATGACAAATGCTTAGGGCCAGTCACTGGGAGAAATCTCCAGTGAGTTCATTCAAGAACCTACTTAAAAATTTATGACACAATTAATATACATACATATATATACATGTATCACTACGATGGCACAGAACCACAGCCCTCAAAATAGCTCTGGGAAAGTTCAGAATATAAGAAGAAAGTAAAAAATCTTTGAACAAAGATTTTCCCGTGGAACATCTGTGCTATACCTTTTTGAGTGACTTTTTGTGAGACTTGCTGGAAAAAGGCAGTTTGAGATAAATGAGCAATATTTGTTCAGGGGAAATGAAGAGAGGAAAAGCAAATGCTGATGGATTTTTCTCTGCAAAAAGGGAAGATTTCAAGGTGACTTAGAAAAGCACTCGAAATGATAAAGGACTTCGTTAAAGCTGAAAAAGATAAACAGCATTCACCAATGAGGAGATGAAAATATGCCTTTATAATAGCCTCTAACTGGATTTTGTGTTATTTGGGCTTCAGCTGGGGAAACATAGGATGACTTGACAGCAGGAGTGACCACCTGTAATTAATTTCTGGATTTAAAGGTGCAAGCTACCCAAAAAACCTTTGCTCTTTGTAATGAAAGCAGTTGTTACTTGGAACATAGATGAAGGAAGAAAGGGGGTTATTTATGTATTTAAATTGTGGCTTTTGCAGAAAAATTAAACACAGTGGGTAGAAAGATCCTGCACAGATGTGAATTGATCTTAAGTGTGTCTGTACTGACAGAGAAATGGGAAAACTGGCTGGATTCAATGGAAAAAAGTAGCTCTCTATAATGTTCATGGGAAAAGCAAAAAGTTACATTATTAGAGCCTGATTTTTTTTTTTTTTTTCGCTTTGGCACAATTTTGTGCTTTTTTCTTTCAGCAAGGGCAAAGCTTTCAGTACTGAAAATATGGATTTATTGTTACCAGGTCATTTTCTTGAAGCAGTTTTTGGACAGAACTAGGAGGATGCTAACTTTTTCATAGGGAAACTTCAAGTCTTTGGCATACTGCTCTGCTTTAATATTGCTACAGTAGTTTTTGATTGCTTTGCAGAGGTTTGCCTTTATTTTAAAGAGATAATAAAAGGATGGATAGAATTTTTGTGACTTACTCAAAACACAGAAAACTATGAGCATAAAGTCCATTTTCCCAAACATTCAGTTTAAAACACAAAACTATGGCTTGGACCTACTCTTGCAGTAAGGAAGTGACACTAAAACAGCAAAGCATTTACCTCTGTGTTAGTCTAAGGAAGACTGGAAAAAATGTGGAGCAGGCATTAGGAACAAATTGTGGGTATAAATGCTCTGGGCCTGTTTATACTGCAAACTAAGGCATGTTTGGGGTCTTCAACAGCATTTTTGATAAGAACTTTTTAGGAAACTTCCCTGTCTGACCATTTAGGAGGCACTCCTGGCAGTCACACTCCCACTACCAGTAGCTTTAGCTGCTGGGATTGAAGCCACTTCTCAGCAAGCAGCTCCAGTAAGCCAATGGATGCTCTACTTGATTCCCTACACACTTCACTCTCACAGTTAGTCCAGGTTTCCTTAATGGCGTGACCCCAGATTTCCCATAGCAGTCTCATACCCTCAGTTCCTTTATTTTTATCATGGAGCACCAACAGAATGAGACCCCAAGCTGGTGCCTCTGGGGAGAGACCCCCCAAAAAAAGGAGAAACTGGTCTTTTTGCCCTCATAGTCTATGCGCACGGGGGTCTTCCAGCTGCTGATTTAATTTCCTCCACAGGGGATTCAGAGCCAGGACAGCTCTGCAATGTGAAACAAAACATACTAAGTTTTACTAAAAAAAAAGGAAAATGCTAATGTAGACACACCAGAAATCACTCAGGACTTCTGATGCATCTTTAGAGTGTGCGCTTCCTGAATCCTTTTCTTAGACACTGGAAGTCATTATTCAGGATTTATAGTATTTTATACAGTGGGAAACAATTTTTCCATAATGACTACAAATCTCTGAAAATAAGATTTTCAGTATTGCTGAGGCCACACCTCGAGTACTGTGTCCAGTTTTGGGCACCTCACTACATGAAGGATATTTTGCTTCTCTAGTATGTCCAGAGAAGGCCAATCCTTTGAGGCGAGTAGTAAGGCAGAATATCTCATCTGTGTCCAATCTTTGTTTTTCTCATACCAACTGCACACTAATAATTGATGATTTTCCACAGTTTTCTGAAATATTTTGCCATATAGGAAGTACACACCTGCTGTGCAATCCCACTGGATTTGATCTGCTAAACCCTCCTTTTATCTCTTTTCTCCTTACTGCATATCCTGTGGAGTCAGATAAAACCCCTTATGGTTGACTGCAGGGGTTTCCCATTGGTTTTTTTATTGTCTCATTATGAGTTTTGCTCAGATTATGAATAAAGGGATTATTTTTCTGAATAGGAATTCATATAGCCTGGGAACCCAATAGCCTGGATGCTGCAGGTCAAGCTGTGTCCCCTTCTGCTTCTCACATTATCACCACCAATAAAGAATCTGCAGCTGGGGACTCAGCTGACAACTCTGTCAGTGATGCATGGAGAAAGAGAGACTATAGTTGCTCTTCCAGAGCTGCAGTAGAGCTATGGTAGGAGATGAAGCTGGAGCTTTTTTTTTCTTGTGACTCAAACAAGCAGGTAACAAGTGACTACATAGAAGCCAAAAATATTGGAACTATTTAAAGTACTTGTATGCTGAGTTTGATTTCTAAATGGTCACAAAACTTCATCTTGACCATTGTCTTTCTCTACATATGATATGCTCCAAGAGGTATCTTCTGCAACTTTTCACTCTATTCTATCTTTATTCCCACTTTGTAGTTGCAATTAACATAAATTTTGGCTTCTGCACTGTGGCCAGCAGATGTAGGGCAATGATTGCCCCTCTGTACTTGGCATTGGTGAGGCCACCCCTTGAGCCTGGTCTTCTGTTCTGTAAGAGATGATCAATTATGCAGTTGCTGTGACTAAGACCAGCTTTAAAACAGTGCTAACATATCTAGGGGACACAGAAGCTCATATGAATGGATGTAAGATTTTTAGGTTTTTGCTTCTAAATGATGACTCAGGTGGGGAGAGACTGAGAAGCTACCTGATTATTAGTGTGACATGATTTCTCAGCTTTTATCTTAATATTAATAAAAAAATACATCACCAAAAAGAAATTCCTAAATTAACAAACCCTGCATGACAATCACTAGCAACTGCCCCAAAAGGAGATGGTATATTGAAGAAGAAAATAAATAAGTTAGAAAATAAGCTACCTTCTTTTTAGTTAAGGTCAGAAGTGAAGGGTTTGGGGGATTTTTGGTCAGATAGAATTCAACTTACCCTGGACTTAAGATCTTATAATCCATGCAATATTTTGAAAAAAAATGAAATTAAGAAAAAATATTTAGAAAGAGGAATTGTTATGACGGAAACATCTAGAATTTCTGTGGATTGGAATACATGGGAAAAGGCAATCCTAACCTTGGAGAAAACTTGCCCCTTTGACTACACTTTATGCTTAAAAAATTCAGAGTTTTTACTTCACCACTCAGCAGTGAGGGCACAACATAAAGGTAGCACCACCCCTGGTATCATGGATTTAGCACTTTTTGGTAAGGAGCATGTCAGAGTAAAGAGTGGCTCTTTTCCAGCCCAGTCTTATCCAGAGCAACAGGCTATTCACATGACATTTCTAAGAGAAATCATCTTTGTTCTCCCATTTCTTTCCATCTTTGAAGGGCTCTCCTACTTTTATTTTCTTTATAGAGTTTCATATCTTTAACTCCATGTACGCAGAGAAAATCAAAGCTGCTATTCTCTGTTTTAGAACTTAACAGCCCTCTGATGAAAGTCTACTAAAGAAGTTGCTTGGCTTTTCTTGGTTTCATAGAGCCACCCGATGGGTGTGTGCTCTGCGAGCTGCACACCCCTAGGGTCGTTCACTGACAGGATGTCGTGCAGAGGAAGAAAAGGGGAGCCAGCTTTGATCACTGGCATCACGCAGATTCAAAGGAAAATAATAGGAACTAAAGAAAAATGTGAGATAAATTGAGGAACAGCAAAGGTAGCACTGAGTGAGGCTCTGTTCCCACTGTCAGAGGGATGGATATGAACTATTCTGGAAGTGCAGTGTGCGGGAGTGTCATGGGAAATGGTGCAGTGTGCCTCACTTCTGGCTACCTTCAAGTGAAAAAGCCATCTCTGTACTGTAGCTTTACAGAAAAAGTATGCATATGCTGTTAATGTGCAAAAAGATAGGTGAGACGATCCCTTTCCTTTAACCACAGAATATTCTGGAGGGATTTGGAAAATGTTTACTTCCGCTGGGATCAGTAGGACAGAAAGAAAAATCACCATGTTTATTTCTGGGCCCTCCCTCCAAGGCTTTGCAGGTGACAGACCCAGTGAAAGCATCCATCTCTGCTCTGTGCTCAGTAAGCAGAAAATGAAACAGAAGAGTCAGTGTGACAGTGAGTGATTTCAAGCCACTTGTAAAGGCATGCATTCAACCCAAGGCCATCAGCTCAGGAGCCCTCACAACAATAGGGTAGGTTTTAATAAAACCATAGTCACCAGAATCCAAAGGGATCTTGAACAAGACAAACAACAAACACAAAACCTTCTAAAATTCATGCTGCTCATCAAGGTACAAAAGTTCCCCAAGGCACTTTGTCAGGATTTGAAGTCACTGTGGGTATTTTTTCCTGTTCTTGTCTGTCTTCAGCCCAGCTCAGCTCAGGAAATTCCTCCCAAAACAAACTGCACCAGCAGATGATAACTGCTGTTCTTCTCTTTTTGTCTTGGGACATTTGAATAAACTGCATAGCTCCTTTCACAATGTATTGGCTCCCTCAAAGCATTTGTTAAAGGCTGGACACGGAAGAGTGACTTATATGTAAATCTTGAGACTGATGGGATTTTTGCCATTTGCTAATACACTCACAATGTATTGCTCTATGCAACATATATAAATATGCTATTTGCCAGAAGAGGCTACTCCAAACTGCACTAAGCTGGCCCACAAAATTTTAGTATCATGTTCTCTTCAACTTTGAACAAGCATTGAAAAACACGACAGGACCTTTTTCAGTGGGGTCCTGGATGCTTAGATAGAGATGTGGACTCACTCCAACATAATCAGGACTCCAGTGTTTGGGTTCTGAAACATAATAATATGGCATTAAAATACTAAAACAAAAGGCGTTTTTTTACCTGGATCTTCCTAAGACCAAATAGCAATCTGTATTCCGCCTTTGTCTTAATCTCTTCTGGAGTTTGCACTAAACACAGCCAGGTGATTCAGTCTCTTACCTGGGATTTGGGAGATGAAAGACCAAATCCAAGTGCTGTGTCTGGGCCAAGAAGTAGCTATTTTTTAATATTAGGTTGAAAAGTTGTAATGGGAGGCATTGAGAGTGTTTGAATCCATGACAGATTCAATGGGAGTTGGAACTTTGCAAGCAAAAGTATGCAATAGACAGGTTCAGAAGGCTGATGTGGGCAGGCCAGGTGGGGACTTCAGGCTGGCTTTTGTGCATCTCAGATGCAGGTTTTAAACACTGGCTGGTGGGATTTCTCCTCTCTTTCTTCTACTGGATAAAGAATAAGTTTAAAATGCAAAATCTCAGCCTGATTGTCAAAAGGAGATTCCTGTTTACCACACTGCTCTAATTTTCAGCTTTTTTTGAGCACATGTGCTAGGATATGGTTTCTGCTGCAGCAGAGATCAATAGCAAATGATACCTTTGAAGAGGGAGATTTGAGGGATTCTGCAGGAAATCAAAGGAAACAGCATTATACAAGCCATTTCTTCCTTATTGACCTTATATAGTATTTATTCTTTCCAAGCAGTGGCTAGGTGTATATATCTCAAACCAGTAAGTTATAAAGCAAATTGAATAATAGAAAAATTACTCCAGTAAGTTATAAAGCAAATTGAATAATTAAAAAAATTACTTCATTGGAGTTTCACAGTCAATGTATTGTGAAGGCTTCCTCTCTTGCCCCCCTCAAAAAAGTGTTGAAAGGGAACCAAGAGTGCAATTTTCACCTTTGATAGCTCAGTCTATCAACTATGTAGGCAAGGCCTTCCTACAAGTCTTATTTCGAGGTACAAACATGTGTTGAGGAGAGAATTGTTCCTTTCTGCATCCTTTCTTCATGAAGCAATGCAAACAGGCTCTTTTTAACATTCTGATCTTCTGAAGGACCCAGCCTCATGGCCAAGATACTGAAATATTATTTCTACCAAGAAATCTTACTGGGCTTCCCTTCTCAAGCAGAAGCACAAATAGAGCTGAGGAGTGATGCTGCCTGTGTGCAGTTGCATATAATATATCTATCCATCCCTTTTTGAAGAAACTTGGGCTCATCTAAACAGTGACCTTTTTAGAAAGTCTTTTAGGGGTGAGTCTTTCCTCAGAAACTTGGTAAAAGTTGACTGTCTCATCAAAGCAAATTATCTCATCTCCCTCAGTGACCAGTAGAGAGAGCCAAGCACCTTTAAAAATCAATCAATCCTTTTCCCTGGCACAAATTTCTAAAGTATACGAGCTGTGTTTTTTTCCTGCTTGTTGCCTCTTTATCCCCACTGACAGTAGGGACAATATGGAGGAGCACTAGGAAGAGCAGGATATTAGGCAAATGCATCAGAAAATAGCAGAGAATCCTCTCTTAATTTGTAGGGTTCATTGCATTTCATTTTGAAATGGAGAGGATTTGTTTGTTGCTCTCCGGTTTCTCCTACCTCCGTTTCAATCAACCGTTTATAATAAAGTGGGGGTTTGTTTGCTTTTGTTTTGTGTGTTTGGGTGCTTGTCTTTGTAGGGTTTTGGGGTTCATTTGGTATGGAGGTTTTTTGGTTTTTGGGGGTTTTTTAATATAGAAATGTGCTAAGAAATGCAAATTTTGGAAGAAACTTACCTTTGAAAGAGCTGAGTTAAGGAGGGAGGGAATACAATCAGGAAAGGCTTTGTATGCCATACAATGTTCTGCAGTACAAAAAGATAAACGCTGTAGATCTGTGTAGATCTGTAAGCTCTGTAAGACAAGAGCTTACAAGTTTGTGTGTGTACAGAGATACATACACAGGTTGAGGAAAGGTTTAGGCTGGATTGTGGGATAGTGATTTGCTTGAAGTAAAGCCTCCTGTATACCATTTCATTATGCTGTAATATAGAACACACCTGCAGGGTGATTGGTGCCTTTAGTATCCCCTCGGGTCATGCAGAAAGTGTTCCATGGCCTGCAGAGTTGCAGGGTCTTATGTAAGCTTGCTTCAAAATTGATCCATCTTTCAGGGAGTTCATATGCTAGTGAGCTCTGAGGATGACAGCTCAAATATATATGATACATATAATTTTTGTTTGAAAAAGCTTTCTCCAAGAGGTTTCTACTAAAGCTGTGATTTCTAATGTGACTAGTGACCAAACCCCTAACACTGGCATTGCAATCAGGTTCTTAATGATTACCTTCCCAAAACCACATCTTCTTCATAGTGAGCTTCAGCAAGAGTAACTATGAAAGCATGGTGTGGGGTTTTTTTGTCACTTGTTTGCTCTTATTGCTATTAAATTACATCAATTTAGTCTTTTATATATCTACATCCAGTAAGCTGAATTTTCAGCCTGAAGTTACTCAGTGTAGCTACCTACACAGCAGCAATATGGTGTTATTTTACAGTAAGGAGGACCTCAGCAGCTATGATGTGAGAACAGGGTCTCAAAGTATTCAATAATGCTTATCAGCAGCATGTAAGCGGAAGAAAGCAGCACGTCATATTGAAACACAGGTGGAGTATTGTTTACCCAAATTGGGATTTGGGACAGGACTACAGCAATAATATAGTGTTTGCCATGTAGTTGTCTTCCCTTGGCATGATCATTAAAAGTTATTAAGTGACCAATGTGTAAGTAAAGATGATGCATGTAATTTGTGGGTTTTAATTTCAAATATTGGTGTATATTAAATCAGAGTCTGTGCACTATATGTTCCTTTCAGCACAGCTCCAATTTCAAGTTTCAAGTATAAGAGAATGCAATATAATACAGTTGTGGTCATTTTGTTTTCTTCAATAAAAGCAATCATTGCCTGTAGCTTGTTTCAGAGTGTTGTGAGCAACTTGAAACTGCTACTGACTGTCTGTTAAAAAAAGTCTCAAGCCTGGCAAATACCTTTGGAGAGTTTTTGTAATTGACATTATATTTAGCTTTTAGATGGAGAAGCACACACTGTTCAGAACAGCTGGCAGTCACTGAAGTAAAATGAAAGGCATTGCTTTGCAAAGAAACTCAGGTGAGTACAAAGCAAAAAATAGCCTAATTCTTTTACCTGAGTCAATTAAAAGTTAGTATGTGTATTAAGAGCTTGATCTTTATCACACTGAAATTAATGGTAAAACTGTCACTGACTTCAATAGCAATACCAAAATGCAAGATAAAATCACTCTTTAGAATGAGCTGAAAGAACTATTGCCTTCAAGTATTTAACATTATATTTAATTACAAGAATAATGTTTAGAGTAAATGACTAGTAATCAAAAGCCTTGTATCCTGCTCCTCGAACAGAAAAGCAAATTCTCAGATTTAATGACATGTCCTGAATGAAGCTGCTTTCTGGAATTGAAATATTTATTCTGATCACTGATCACTGTTCTGTGTGCCTTTGGCATTATCAGTCAGGGCATCATCTTGCCAAAGGGGCAGATACTCTTGCCATTGGTGTCATGGTAATGTCATCTGGGTTAACTCCTTGCAGGTCCAGGATCTTGGTAAATATCTTCATCTTTACAACAGATGAGCTAATGCAGATACTGTGAAGTTAAACAATTTTATATCTTCTGCTGTGTTTAGAGATTAAATGATATGTAAATGCAAGATGTGAAAAACATCTGGTTTCCCAGAATGCCAGTTCTGTGGTTTAGATGTTTTTATTGACTTCTAAATGATCGATTTGGTTAAGAGCCGAGCACTTTCTATGTAAGTCCTAACTCCCTTTCTTTGCAACGTGGAGAACAACTGGGGAACGTTCCAGTGTAATGTTTTGCCAGCAGCAATCTCTCAAATTGCTTAGAAGTCTCTGTCTAAAGATGAGCAGTAGTGAAACAAGGAAAAGATGGTGATTAATAGAGGATTACTTATGCACCTTAAGGTAAGATGAAAAGCTGGAGTGATTAGTGCAGTTCTTAAATTTGCTAAAGTGCCTTGTTCATGCTGCTTTTGCATCCTTGGAGTCTGAAATCTGATTTCAGTCAACTGTCTTGTTCCAGAGCTGGAAGTTCCTGCTCTGAAGAATTGTGTTGATTCTAGTCTATTAACTTCAAAAGGGCGAAAGGCCTGCCTTATTCCACCTTCAGTCTGATCATAGGCCTTTTGGAAGTTTGTGGTTATGTCCATATGTGAGGGTATGCTGAGCTCTTGCTTCTTTTCTCTTTAGCTTGGTTTTCTTGCATAAAGTACTAGACTATTCTGAAAGTGCTCTGTGCTTTCTTTCCACATAAATGGAGAGCTCTGCTTGTATGTCTGCTTGTTTATCCATCCTGGTTCTCATGTGGTCCTTGAACAAGGACCAAGGGAGACCTTTGGATCATGGTTGCATTAACTTCCCACCAAAATGCCCAGGCAGTTTTCCCTGGCAGCAATGCTGACCAAACCACATTGTAATAATGACATAGAGACCCAAGTCATATGCAGAAAAGTTACAGCACAGGTCTACTTGCAGAGCCTGAGGTAGTTAGTCTGTTACAGTCTTGCAACCTCAGTGATGATTGCTTATTGCTACAAGAGTTTAATAGGGGGCAAAAGAATTTGAAAAAAATTGCTTACAAGTTACAAAAATTGAGTCTAGAATGTGCAATGTACCTTGGTTTTAGCTTCAGCAATGGGTCTGGGGGGCAGCCACAGTTCTGGAAAGGTCCTGATTTGGAAGACAAGCAGATTCAGATCTAGATCTAAATTCCAGGGCTGTATCCATTGCAATATGGCATGTGCTTGATGGAGCACTGAAATAGGAACTGAAAAAGTTAATAAACCCTTTTTTTCTGGTGTTACATCCGTGTTTAATTTCTCTTCACTGTTTGCATTTACAACACATTTGAAAGTCTGGCATTTTACAGGAATATAATAAGACTGGTAATTAAAGCAAGCTGAAAGAATCCAAGCCAAAGTCAATAGTTACCTATTTTTTTATCTCTTGTAAGCAGAAGCTTGTCAAGTTCAACAGAAAAATTTTCTTCATTATAATTTATTACAAAAGTTATAAAAACAAGATATCTTGAAAGAGTAAACCTGCATCTTTCATTCCAAAACTGATATGGCGGGTTGAGGGAGATTAAACTGAAAGGGATTATATTTTTAACTTAAGCTTTCCCCACCAAAAAAAACCCACTCCACAAACAAAAACACTAAATGACACAATTGCAAAGTTGGGTTCTATTCACAGAAAAGGAAATGCCTGGCTGCGTTTCATAGTCCTCTATGGCTCTTCTATGAGAAATTGGGTCTTGGGCAGGGACAGCTGTGCTGCTTGGGTGCCCACATCTACAGGGCACTGGGATACAGTCAGCTACAAGAAACACAAAGGTACTAGTCTAAGAGTGGAGAATTTCATAGGGTGTTTAAGCATCTTGCAAAGCGTTAACATCTAATAAGAAAGCTTACGGCCCAAATGCTGCACTTCTGCAAACATTAATACAGGCTGTTGTTAGCCAGGGGAAATACTTTGTGAGGCTCATTAGTTTAATTGGTCCCTGTCATCTAGTTAAAAAGGAGGAAAGAAATGCTCCTGACAAAGGCACAGGCTCTGTGCAAGTGGTGTTTTGCTGCTGTAGCTCTGCTGTGTGCTGGCTGGCTAGCATGGGGCACATGCATCCATCACAGCCTTGTCCTCCATTAGCACAGGGCAGCAGCAGGCAACAACTCCCTGGCACACTTATATGCCTAAACCACTACCATTACAACCAGCTTGGGTGTGCACATGCCTCGGCCACTATGGCACAGGTTTGGAGTGCCACCTGCCTGCATGCTGCAGGTCTTTTTGCTGTGGGGTTTTACTGACATTTCCTTCTGTTGCAGTACCTAAGTTAAGTGTACTAAGGCAAAGTGTGTAGTCTGCTTTCTTGATCATTTAAAACCTGTGGCAAAATAAACTATATTGATTTGCTTAATTGTCCTCATCCAAGAAACATTGGGAGCTCCCCTGAGTCACTACAGCAATTTCTTTCATGCTGTAAAATGTTTACTTCTCTAGAGTGAAAATGTGTAGGCTGTCTACATTCTACAATGATAAAGGCTACCAGTGCTTTTATTTTTTTAAGCTAGTAAGAAACTGCCAAATTCACTGGAATAGTCCCAGAGACTTATTTCTATATTTTTTTTCCTTTTCATTGTTTTTGATTTGATGTTACATGATTGAAAACAACATTTTGTGCTTTGGGAATCTTGCTCTCTTTGACTGCGCCAGTTAGCCTCTGCTTTTTCACAGAAGAAGTCAGCCAAGCTAAGTCTTTCCTTTTGATTCATGCAGGTTGTAAGGTCAGTTCTGGTAGGTATGATTTGCTAATGAATTCGTGCTCCATTTCTCAGCTGGCTGGTTCTGCAAGTAGGCCTGGACAAATACATTGACATTTGAATTTAAGGTGACATTGAGACTTAGGTAAAAAACATTTGAGAATAGATTTAGAAATCTGCACAATGCAAAAGAAATATTAAGTAGAATAAATAAAAACACTTTGATAATAAGAACATATATATGTGTATATGTGTAGGTATATTTATCTCTGTTACAGATTACAAAGTTTATATAATCTCGTGTATGTAAACATCAATCTGAGGTATTCTTCTGTGCTCCAAAGAAAAGGGAAAAGTCAAGCACAAGCAAAGGAAGAGAAAGGGTGTCATGTGGCAAGCAGCATTTCGAGTGCATTCATTCCTAATGTGGTGAGTGCCAGTGCAGAGATGACTTAGAGGCTCACTATTGGGTGTCATTTCCCAGGTGCACACAGGTGGTGGGACAGAGCATGGGCAGAACTGAGTACATCATCCCCCCTCACACCACCAGCCACCCCAGCTGGGTCATCTTAGCCAGGTGAAGTCTAGTCCGGACTAACCTTTCTACTCCTGAAATAGGGAGAGGCTAGAATTTTAATCCTAGGCTGCAGCTGATCTTTCAGCACCCACCACAACTATGCCTGAAACTGGGAATGGTACAGAGGCAGGATCTCTCTGTACCTAGGCTGTCTCTTACAACCTTTGACTTAGAATTGGAAAATTTTTCACTGGTTCAGAAAAGGTCAGTCTAACAGATGATACAAGGGTAGGGGCTAAGGCACTACCAGGGACTTCACCTTTGGCTAAATTTTCCAGTTTTGACTTGTACTTCCTGTGTGAGTGCATTCAAGCTATTTCATCTATCCATGTCTCCATCCACTCTGAGGTGAAACACTATGTGCAATAGTGCTTCATTTTTACTGTGATTTGTTTGTAAACAGCTCAGGGGAAAAAAAAAATCTGTCTCATTATTTCCTTTGGCAATGTGTTCCCCATCCTTAAAATGATTTTTTTGGTCCTCCACAGTGTTAATTAGAAATGATTAATGAACTGGTGGCTTTTCAAAAAACAGCAGCATTGCGTGATCCTTGGGATGTAAATGTGTCTCAGACGTAGAAGGAAAATAGGAATATCTATGAGGGAAACTCCAAATTTTATCTCAGCATTCTCAGTGGTTCTGACCAATACAGATTCTCATAATTCATTTAGGGTACACTGGAGTGTTGGGCTCACCCAAAACACAAACTAGAGCTTAATTTCAATGGTGAGAAGGCAGCATCTCATGGATAGAACTGGGAATTGGCTTTGACTCACTCCCAGATCAGAGGACATTCAAAACTACATTTGCCACTTCTAAGGAAGATGTCCTAAATACCATATGGGAGTAAGAGGTATTTTCTGGATGTCTTATTGAAGTTATTTTCCTGCAGAAAGGAGAAATTCAGAAAATTTATTGAGAGTCAAAGACAGACTGAGAGAAAGGTATGGAAAAATAGGGATGTAACGCTAGAGTGGAGAAAAGAGGGACAACAGTAAAAGGGGACAGCAGTGCCTACTCTATAGGATGTTTCTGTATTTTGTATTAAATGCAAAGTGAGTAATACGTGCCACTGTTATCACCACCACTGTTACCTAAACATATTTTTTCCTTTTGCCAGTCATTAAATGAATGAATGAATGGCATTAAATGAATGAATGGCAAGAGACATGAATGAATTCTGAGAAAGAAAATTACAGGCTCCAAACAGAATGTCCCTCTTTGCTGCTGGTGCATAGTGCCAGAGCAAGAGAAGATTCCATGTTTTTAGTTTGTTGCTACTTTCTAGTCCGCTCCTACAGGGTCCAGACAGATTGTGAGAATCTGGCATTTGAAATGTAAATGCTGTCGTGCCTAATTTCTAACCACCAAGATCTAACCACCAGGTTCTTAATCCTTTCCATGGAATTAAATCTTAATCCCTTTACCCTCAGATTTAAGGTAATAATCTGAGTTTTCCAGAAAATCTCTGATATAAAACTCCCTTGATTTTGCATAGAACACACCACAGGTATAGTTATTTAACTTGCTCAAGGACACCTAGCCAAAATTAATTTTTTGGAAGAACTGGTAATTCAATTTCTTTGCAATAATTTGCATGTAAATAGGCATGCAAAATCTTAATTTTAGTTTCTCTGAAATCACAGCATTCAGTGTAGATATGTTAAGGAATTTCAGTGGAGCATGAGATAAGTTCCAGAAATGTTGAATCCTTTAGAGTACTACATTTATGCTATCACTCAGCAACTAATTCAATTTTTGATGATCTTGCCAAGATGTTCAAACTACATTAATTATGTCAAATTCTTTGATTGGTATTTAAACTGTTTTCTCTTCCTTTCAAAAAGGTTGCCACTTTAACTGCCCAAGTGCAAAACACAGTAGCAGAAGGGTTTATGTGTGGTAATGAGACACACTAATCTTACCTCCTCATTCAATGTACGTTCAGATTTGCATGTCTGAAAATAGTATAATGTGTCTGAGATTAGTATAATGACATACTCTTGCTTGAATTATGCAGAAGTAGTGCATTTAAAAAAATGCATGGAGATTAGTGTCAAAACTTCTTTTCTTTTAGTGGATAATACCTTGAGGAGAAGGGTCTTAGGTTCAAATTAGGATAATTGCAACTAATTGAATGTAATTTAGAAAGCAATGTTTTCTACAAAAGTTGGTCAGTTAATGCATAATCCAGTACATCTAGCAGATGGATTGTTGACTGCAAAGCAATTAATTTGATGTTTCAGTGTCATTTATCTCTGTTCCCACATAGCAAAGTAAACACAGAACTCCAATGACACACAATGTCAGGAAACAAGCAGGTAATAGAATTTTTCAGTGATGTTATCATTCTGTGACTGGCTTCTTTAAGCAATCTTCACTCACAAGGTTCAGTTTTCATTCCTTCTGGCACTTAACCACAGGACCAGATCTCATATAAATAGTATTCAAACAAGCTTCTTACCAAAATTAAAAAGTAGTTTTAAGCATAGAAATTATGTATATTTGGTTGGTGTGGCAAGTTTTTAGTAGCAGGGGTTCCAGGGGTGACTTCTGACAGAAGACGCTTAAAGCTTCCTGTGTCTGACAGAGAATTCCAGCTGGCTTCAAGACAGACTTGCCAGTGGTCAAGGCCGAGCCTGTCAGTGACGGTGGTAGTGTCTCACTGGTAAAGTACTTAAGAAGGGGGTAAAAAAACCTACAAAACAACAACCGCAGGCAAAGAAGAGAGGAGCGAGAGTACGTGAGAAACAACATCGTAGACACCAAGCTCAGTGAAGAAGGAGGGGAAGGGCTTTTTCCAGGTGCTGGAGCAGAGATTTCCCTGCAGCCTGTGGTGCAGACTATGGTGAGCTGTGCCCCTCCACTCCATGGACTTCCACAGGGAGTAGAGATCCACCCACAGCCGCTGGAGAACTCCATGCAGGATCAGATGGATGCCCAAAGGAGAAGTCTGCACTGGAGCAGGCTCCTGGCATAACCTGTGGATCCATGGAGAGAGGAGCCTGTGCCGGAGCAAGTTTGCTGGCAGGTCTTGTAACCCCACGGAAGGTCCCACACCAGAGCAGCCTGTTCCTGAAGGACTGCACTCCATGGAAGAGCCCCATGCTGGACCACGTCATAAGGAACTGTGACAAGGACTCGCTTTGGAGAAGTTTGTGGAAGATTGTCTTCTGTGAGATGTATCCCATGCTGGAGCAGGGCAAGATTGTGAGGAATCCTCTCCCTGAGGAGGACAGAGCAGCAAAGACAACTTGTGATGAACTGACCGCAGCCCCCATTCCCCAGTCAGGGGCAAAAGTTAAGGTTGGCAAGAAGGGAGAGGTAGGGGGAAGGTGTTTTAAGATTTGTTTTTATTTCTTGTTATCCTATTCTAATTTGATTAGTAGTAGGTAAAGTAATTTTTTCCCCAAGTCAAGTCTGGTTTTCCCATGACAGTAACTGGTGAGTGATCCATCTCTCTGTCCTTATCTTGACTCGTGAACCTTTTGGTATATTCTCTCTCCTCTAGTCCAGCTGAGGTGGGAAGTGATAGAGTGGTTTTGGTGGCCCCCGTTGTCTTGCCAAGGTCAACCCACCAGGAGCAAATATTCTGTTTAACCAGTGCTCATTAACAATAGCCTCGTTGAAAACCTATCCAGTTTTATTCATTTTATAGCATATCAGTTATTAATCAGATTCATTCAGTGATCCATGTCCTTATGTGGCAGGATAAGCACTTGTGCTGACACATGGGAAAATTTGGAAATGAGCAAATAAGGCAAAAGGGATAGTGGCACTCCCTTTTTGGTATTGCTGTCCTTGCGTTTGCTCTCCTTGTCTGCATGCAAAAGGACAAGCAGAAGGTGGTCTGGCCCAGCCTAGCCCACGGCTCGATTACAAGAAGGATATTCTTTCTTATGCTGGGCATGTCAGATCTCTGCTAGAACAAAAGGTTGAATCTGGGTTTCCTAAGCACACCAGACTCAAGAGGAAGGGAGTATTAAACAAAGCTGCAGAGAGAGTAGGCAACGACACAGACCTGCTCAATGTGCAGCTACATCTTTCTTTACAGAAAATGTTATATGCTGGGATAAATACTTGAAATAGCCACTAAACAGGAGGCCGACAGCAATCAGTTGGCTTTGTTAAAAAATAACAGCTCTCTGAGTTGCAAGGAGGAGGTGAGTTACTTGTTAAAGTTTCGGACTCAAGAAAAATCACAGGAAGAAAAAGTGAGATAAAATTACAGAGCCATGAAAATAGCTGCTTAACATTCATTTCCCTACTTCAAGGTACAAACTCTACTGCAAAAAGTCCATAGTTGAGAAAAACTGGACTGTCTCTGTAAAGCCAGGTAGTACTCGAAAGCTCTCCCATAACAGACCCTTTAGCAACTCAACGAAGCATAATCAGAGAGGAAACAAAATAACCCATCACAAATCAGCTGGTTTTATGCTTCTTTTCCTGTCCCATTACCTGTGCCTCAGGCCATTTTAAAGACTGATCATAGAGATTTCTGGAAGAGCTGAGAAAGGTGCAACATTGGCAAGCCAGACAAGTGTACAGTTATGTTTTGGATGAAGAGTAGCAAAATATTGAGATGTACTGAAAAAATCCAACTGCATATGGTTCTTCTCTAAATGGAATGTTCTTACTTCTGACATGTAGGAACCAAGAAACAATATATTTTCCAGAGCAAAAAAATATTCCTTTTTCTAGGGCAGATTCTTTCAAAGATGTCTTGAATAATCATTTCAGTGAAGATCCAGGATCCCAGGACATCATTTGCAGCTCTTTAACAAGGAAAAGGTAAGTCGCCTTTGAAGAGTTTACAGCACCAACTGAATTATTGCTGCTTTATAGAGTTCTTAGTTGCCTATTTTTCTCTCTTTTATGTTTGCTTTCCTAGAGTACATTTAAGAAGCTTCTGTTGACAACTGGTTTACCAATAATCATAATTTTAAAGAATAGTGCCATTTACTCCTATACCAGCCAAACGCCATATTATTGAACATTTTTTAAAGAAATGTTTTATGCTAGTGTTAATTAGCATTCAGCAAAGCCAACTACCAGAAACATTGTCCCCGAGCTGAAATGCAGATGATCTCCTGTAATACATGTGTAAACTGGTATTAGTGTCAGTGTTGTGTAAACACTAGAGCAAGACAAGAAATACTATGAAGATAAATTAATTAATGTTGGTGATCTGCTCCAGTGTTACAGTAAAAGGAAAAGCCTTTCTTTGAATGGCCAGAAAGTTCTGCCCTGGGCTGCATGTTCGATTTGAAATGATGGGTTAAGAATAATTTACCATCTATACAAAACTACCTGGAGGCATTCCTCTTTTTCTGCTCATGTGATTTCTGACACTAGCCTAGGCCTAAGAATCATGGAAAGTTTTGGTATCATTTATTTTAGATTTTGGACCACCATGCATTTTCAATTGGTCCTGAAGTGCATGACCTACTTCACTGCAAGATGTTTTAAATCTTCTGAACCATTTTCATAGGGCAATCCTTCACACAGAGTGACTGGAAAGAAGACTAGTTTAGGTGGAATGTGTTCCTTTCTTTGTTGCTCTTCTGCTAGATTCTGGTAGGAGTTTGCATTCCTATTTCAACTGAGGCTTGTCTCAGCTTAGAAGCCCTCATTTCATTGTGACAGCCTCACAAAATCTGGGGAGCTGTGTCCCGTCTCAGAAGAAAAAGGGTTGCAATCAGTGTTGTGGGAACATACTGGGGTCTTGGAGGAAAAAACAGGGAACACTGCTGTGGACTTTGGGAGTATAAACCGTGGGAGGAGCAGCAAAGCAGAGGAGAATGGCGAAAAGACGCCCTAGAATAGATTCAAGCCTGCCCCACAACCTCACACTGAGCTCCTGTGTGCCCTCCTGCTGCACCACCACCACTGGGACAGTCTGGTGAGGGCAGGGGGGACACAACCCCACAGCCCGGGCAAGCTCTGCAGTGGGGCACACTGAACAGTAGGGCTGCAGGAGAGCCCCAGAAGGGACAGCTTGCCCTGCTGTGAGTCCAGGTGCAAGGTCCCCCTGATGTCTTAGATTGGAAGGAGATTCCAGTATTAGGCAGCCCAGGTGGGGGATTGGCCCCAGGGCTAGGAGACATAAGCTTTATTGGTCCACACAAAAATTAGCTTTTCTCAATCCAAGTTAGTGCATACAAGCTGCCTCATTAACAAATAGATAACATGATGGGGGAAAAGTCAGAGGAAAACCTACCTGTAGTTGAAAGTGTTTTGTCTTGTTTTCTTTTTAATGGGAGACCTGCTGGAATCCAGAAATGACATTAAACTTCCTTTTAGAGGAGGTAATTGAAAAGAAAAAGGCAATCAAGGGATGAACAAATGAAGCCTTTTCTTACTGCTGTATGAATAAAAAATGTTATTAATAAGCCCTTTCATTTCAGGCTTCCACTCCACAGTGACACATTTTGAATGTATAACCACACAGATGAAAATGTTTACCTCTTAAGTCCTTAACAGCACTACAGATGTTTTGAAAATAGAGAAAGGAAGCAAAGAAGGCATGGACACGGAGAGACAGAGGACAGTGGGAATATGGATTTAATCAAAAACCCTTTAAAAATTACTCTTTTGTTTCTCAGCTTTCAATATTTATATTGCATAACCAATTCTTTTTATAAGAATAGCCAGTCTCATTTTGCTGTTTTAATTTCTTTTTCTTTTATTTCAATATACATTTGTAGGTGATTAAAAAGAAAATCTAAATTGCAGCAGTGAGAGCAGCACCCATGTGTTTTGGTTCCCATCCAGCTGTTAAGACCTGGAAAAGCTAGAAGCAGCAGCAGGCTGGCAAAATAAGGGTGAGAAGGAAAGAGAAAATAAATCAATATCATGCCAAATAAAGTTTCACCCTACAGAGCCTTTCTCTCTTTACATTTCTGTGAGGAAAACATTATTTTCATGTATAATTTTTGGGTTTATATCTAAACCTGAGTTTTTATAAGATTAGTCTATGTCTTTAAGGACATGCTGACTATTCATTTTGGATAGTCACAATGCAATGAGAATATAGCAAGTGTTCAGGGGTGGCAAATGTTGGTTTCTGTAGCAGACTTTTGAAAAAATATTGAACAAACTGGTTTTGTCCCTTTGGTATTCTCGGCATGATTAAAAGGAGGTGTTTGAGTCTGCATGTCATTGACTAATGCTGAAATTAAGACCAATTTAAGAGGGTTTCCTCAGATCCCTGATGGTCATAGCAAAGAAAAGCAAGCTCTATAAATCTAATTGGCTATACACTACAGCAAGTTTATCCCTATTGTTAATTCTATTAACCTACAAAAGGATTCAAGGATTAATTAGAAATAAAGACTAGGAGATGAACTGAAGATTCTCAAGGGAGACACCGATACATATTATCCTTGAACTGTATAATTACTGAAATCCTTACTATTTTAGAGTGGTGTGCTCACCTGAATGTAACCCTAATTGCCTCTTTTATTCTTAGCTCCATGGTTTTGTACAGATTGCTAATCATATTTCAAACCAGAACCACCTGCTGAAGACCTGCAGAAACAAAAGTGGAAGAATTCTTAATGTCCTAATTTGAGAGAAGGTTATAGCACAATATTAAGATCAAACTGTCTCATGCTTGAAATCAAGAACAAACCACTCTTCTTTGACAAAAAGGTAGGATTCTTTCCCTCAGCTTGTACTCAGATTTTCCCTTAGGTTAAGTTTTAGTCAAAAGAGAAGTGGTGCCTGATTAAAAGGTGGGATAAATGAACTCAAGTGCTTTCTGAAGGGAAAAACAGACCTCAGAGCTCTCACTTTGATGAGTGACTGTAATACTATACAGTGTTGGGCTTGTCCTTAACATTGATCTCTCCTAATCCAGAGCACTACCTGACACTGTGAAAGGCCACAATAAACACTGGCTGGGTATAATGGGAAGGACTGACTTCCTTTGGAAAGATCCACTTTCCATCCCTGTCACTGCGCGTGGGCTTTCAAAAGCTTTCCTCCTGGTCTGTGGCTGCCTTTTTGTACCACTGTATATCTAAGTATCTAAGTGATCGTGCTCCCTTTTAAAAAAAGATGTGCTAAACATAAAAGTAAGAAATTCCGAAATACATATTGATAAGCTTAAAAAAAAAAAGGCAGAAAATTACCTTGCAGGCGTTCTTAAAAAAGGCGGTAGAATAAACTTTTAGATCTGCTTCTTTCATCTGAGCTCCCCTTGCAATGACTGAGAAACCTTGCTCATTCATGTCAATGCAAATATGTGACTGTTGTGTCTGAATGTAAAACAACTGGTATTCTTTCTGGCTTTTTTTTTTTCTTTTTTTTTTTTTTCATGCCAACAAGAATATAATGTATTTTACTACTTCTGAGAAGAACTATTGGCACTATACAGGTACAGAACAACAGAAAAATTAAATGTTGATATTATTTTGAACAAAACCAAGTAATATTCCTCCCTGTATTTAAACCTAAATATTCATTGGGAATTCTGGATATTTGGGGCCCTAATCCAACACTCACTCAGTGTCAATATTGTGCTTGATTACAGGGGAAATGCTTGCATCCCAGCAGTGATGAATCTTGATGTTCTCAGCTGTTAAACAAACCTGAGCATTGGCCCAGAGTGAAACAGTCTCAGTAACCACTGCTTTTCCAGCAGCAGCTGTGAGCCTGCCCACTGCTTGATGTGTAATGCATTTGTCATACAGCCTGGGCTGAAAGAAGTCAAACAGAGTAAAAATCTATTGTCTGAAGCTTGAAGCAGAAGGGAGGTAACTTAACTACTTAACTTCTCTCCTGACACTGATGTGAACACAGTATGTACTGTTCATAGGTGGTGACTGATAAAAGGACCTGTGGTGGGGCTCCTTACCTGAGGTGAGGTTTTTATTGTAACACTAGGTAAGCAAACATTATTAGAGGGGTGGATTTGAAATTGTAGTGCTTGAAGCTGTCTTAGAAAAATGTATTAACGCAAAGTGATTGGGGAGGGAGGGACAGACAAAGAGAGTGGATTTTAGTCCATTCTTTTAGAGAGATCAAAAAAAACCCTTCTCTTCCCAAGCACTGAGTAATGGCTCTTTTGGGCCATTGGCTTCAGCTAATGGCCCAAAAAGCTAAGACTAAGACTATGTACTAGTCAGGTGGCAATATGCACAATCAGCTGGCAAGAGCTATGGTCCACAGTTTTTACTGTAATTATACAGACAGGTACCATCTCTGAATTTTTTTTCCTACTTTGTCTCTTTGTACTCATAGAATGATTTGGGGGCAGATGAAATGTCACAGTGCACATCACTGAAATGGGTGAAAACTTAATTAACAGAATAATTACACGGTAGAAATGAGATCTTGTCTCTGTGAAAATCTGGCGGGAACTTGGGCCCTATGGGATATGAGTCCACATATCTAGTCAGTGGAAAAGCCATTAGTCACAAAGTGGCTACATCTGCTGGAAAGAGTTAATCAGGTCCCTAACTTCAAAGAACATGGTATGCCTTAAAATACCCTTCTCCAGGCTTCTCAGGCATGCTGTAGATGAATATGTGATTTTCTCCTAGCTACCGGGGTAAATCTGCATAGCTCAATTAACTCCAGTTGATTTATGCCAGTTACACTAACAGAGGATCTGGACAGAACCTAACAGCATCTCTATATCCAATAGTCCAGCACGGCGTATGAAAATTGAGAATTATTCTGCATCAGCCATCCCTTTGCAGCCAGGATGAATGGCAGAAGGATTTGTGTTTTATTAAATCAACTCCTTCTCTACAAAGTTGAATCTACGCTGCCTCCCATGAGTTTCCACACTGGCAGGCCATGTGTTTCTTCTGCATATCATACATTTTCTGTGAAAAATATTAAGATAATTAGACAGTCAGTGTAATTTTCTTGATATCTGGTTAGAGACACACTGCCTAATCATTTCAGTCTTATCAATCAAAAATTTGCATCATGCCAGAAATTGATCACCTTACTTTTTATTTTCTAGCTTCCTAAATTATTTTTATTTTTGCCTGTTGGACAGATTGAACTCCTAAGATTTAATTTGAAAATAAATGAATACAGATACTAGTTACAGTTCATTTTCTTAAGCAGACTGTGAGTCTGCTTAAGAAACTGAATCTAGAAACTTCTAAATCTAGAGGTTTCTGAATCTAGAAACTTCTAAATCTAGAAGTTTTTAGTTTCATGTTATTATACATATAGTAAGTATGTATAATAACATGAAAGAAACATGTTATTTTCATGTTATTATACATATAGTAAGTATGTATAATAACATGAAAGAAACATGTATAATAAGTAAGTATAATAACATGAAAAAAACACGTATAAGTAAGAAACTGAATCTAGAAACTTCTAAATCTAGAATTTTTTAGTATTCATCTTTCATGTTATTATACATATAGGGCAATATTTAGGCCACTGAGTTGAAGCAAATCCTGAAGTGTGATTATCTTCTCATTGAAATGCTCTCTATTGTGCCTATTTGTTTGATGTGTTTTTCTTCTACGCTGTATTTCTGATGGCTTTGGGGTAAAATAATCATTATATGTCATCCATACTATCTCTTTTAATCTCCAGAACATTAAGCATGTTTATTTAAAAACCCCTTTGATAGTGTCTTTACTAACTCAGCTATTTTATAAAATTGGAAATAATGAATCAGGGAGAGGCAATTTTGATAACGCCATTTACACAACTCCTATGAGGCTAGCTAGGAAAATAACTGGAGTAAGTAAGTGTCTGACATACACATAGTGAGAATAGGAAAAATATTGTAATTTCCTGTAGGTTATGAGGCACTGGAAAAATGCAGTCAGCAAAAGCAGTTCAGTTAATGAATCACATTCTTCAGGGGCTGCTGGACTCAGGAGATGGCTCATGGGATCAGGAATGGTTCCTTTAATCTCTTTGTCACTGGTTCAAATTCAATATGGATAGGTAGCAATTAGAAGTCACTGTTATTTGAGGGCTCTGAGATGAACCTTTTGAAATGGAACTGGTGAAAGTACACTGCAAAACAAACCACCCCAAAAACTAGAATATCTGGAAAAGTCACATGCTTCATTGCCGGCAGACAAACTTCAGAGACTTACTGGAGCTGGGTGTGGGCTGCTTGTAGTTGCTGATGTGAAACCGGTACACATCCGTCACTCCAAGGGACAGATCTCTGAGCTTCTGAAAGAGAGGTCTGCTGAGACAATCACTGGTGGTGCTTCCTGAACCAAAGGTTACACACTGCTGTGTGTTACACACAGCTTCCTGAGCCAAAGGTTACACACTGCTGTGTGTTACTCCCCTGCAATTACAGCTCTTGCCTGGTGCTCCCGTTTCTGTCTAGGTGGGCCCATGGGATACCAGTCCTCACTCCACTGAGTGGAGTTGTTAACTTGAGGAGGTTGTTAAACTCCCAGGCTCTGGGAGCTCCCTAATGCCCAGCTATCCTCCACAAGCTGGTAAAAACAGGGCATGCTTTATCCTGTGGGCTTCCTGAGTGCCAGGTGTGATACCATGCACTGGTGTGAGGACTCATGTTGTCCATCACCAGTCTGGAGTTTCAGACTACAAGAGGGAACTGGGACGTCCCAGTGCCTCCATTGTTTGTAGTGTTTAAGTTATTCCAAGGGAGGGGTGCAGAGGAGGCCATGTGAATGGAAAGGCACATACAGGGCATCACATGCCAGTCAGCACTTTAGCAGGCTAGCAGAAGAGGTGCTTTAGAAATAAAATCTGTAAGGCTGAAATGTACTCAGATTGGACAGATGAACTGCTTATACCTGACACTAAGGGATTCAAATTTATACTTTTTTTTCCCCCCATCACTGCAAAATCAGAGTGAGGAGATATCTGAGTCAACTATGGGATCATACTGTCTGCTTTCCCAAAAAACACTTCTTGACAGGAGCCATGTTAGTAGGCACAGGACTATGTTTTTTTAATATATATATCCTTGTTTTCTGAAACTTTGTATACTTTTTAATCTGTAAATCCAAATTCACTGGAATTTGTATAAGACTGTGGAAGGAGCTTTTGTTTTTGTGAAGTATGGGGTTCTGTGGCAACCAAATCAAAGACTGCAGAGATTAATCTATTTCAGCCATCTGAAACTGTGATTTGGCATACAGTGAGAACAGCTGAGACAGTGGGGGAAATTTCACACAGATTCTGTCCTGCTAGCTGTTAAAGCAATTCCATTTGCGCTCTGCATTTTGTTATTTTCTAGAAAATAAACTCACCAAGCTACCCAGATTAGCTGGTCTTGAAAAACTGAGGTTATTTTTAAGACAAGAGATATTCTTATTCCCTAAGGAGAAGAAAAAAGGAAGGAAGTATAAACACTTAGAAAACCAGGAATTGGGTATACTGTTAATTAAATACCCCAGTCCATGCCTTGGCCCAAATGTGAATGAGCCATCCTCTTAGCAGAGGGGAAGAAACCCTGGCTCATATTCAGGTATGTGAAAACACAAAATTTCCAATAAGCAAGACATATCTCGCCGGGCTCTGGGAATGCTTTCCACAATGACCTGCATAATTAAAGTCTGCATTGCTTTCTTTGCCCAAGAGAAGTTAATGGCAAAGCAGCTGCTAGCATCCATTATCTGTATTTAAGTGCTGTTTATAGGGAAATACTAAGGTGCCTTTTGGGCGCTGGGAAGTAAGACATAAATACATGTTAGCCATTATCAACATGCATACTTGTAACAAACTGCTTTCAGGGACTGAAAGCTGTAGTCACATATTTCAGGTGTCACTGATAACTATATGTGTAAAAAGAGCAACCTATCACAGGAAATATACTGTAGGGGATGTTTTTGCACTTGAATATGAAACGAGGCCTTCACTTAATGACCAAGTTTCTTGGACCTTTCATTCATGTTGCCTGAAACATCAAAACAGAGAAATTATAAATTACTTTCATGTCAGGGAATTCATATGAATGTTTTGGAAATAAAGCATTTTTATTTTCCTCTTTCTCTTAGAAATTTTATCTTTTTCCTACTCTAAAAAAAGGTTCTCTGTATGTCAAATCTCAGTTTTACTTAGTCTTCATGTCAAGGCAGTCCTTGCTTTCAGAAAAATTAGCAAGCACCAGTGACAGACCTTCATGATCTTTTTTCATTTGTACCTGGGCTGAGTTTTGAAAAATTATGAGTAGAAAAAGAAAGGAAGGAAGGAGGCAACCAAGCATGCAGAACGAAAGAAAGAAAAATTTGGGAAGAATGGAACATTATATTCATTTCATTTTTGTAATACATTTAGGGATGGAAAGAAAAAAAGTGTAATGAAAACAGGAAAAGCCATTCTGTAAGCTGTTGATATAGTGTGTTGGTTTTCCTATGGATTTGAATTTGTGGTTCTTTAGAGCTCTGATGGAAAATCCCTAAGTGCTGGAACATTTTAAAGTGTTTATTTCTTGCATGAACTCTTTGATGTGTAAATGGGTGAGTGTACATTGCTGTCTCTTCTCCACAGAGCCACTGACAGGGTCTCACTCTTTCTGCTCAGCCTTCCGAAGTCTGTTTGAAGATAGCCAAGATATATGCAGAGCTTTCGTTATTTCTGAGGATTCTGTATCTTTCACTTAACTCAGGCAAGAGATACAAATTTGAGGAAGCAAGACACAAACCAGTATGTAAGCAGCACTCATGGTTTCTTAAATCATGGATTTTCATTGATAATTTTTTTTTCATTTATGGCACTCAGTGTTTCAGTTTTGGTTCAGATTTCTTGTAACATTTAGCCAAAACATAAGTGAGTGCTATTTACTAGTGTATTCTTTCATTTTCTGGTTGTTTTTTAATTTTCTTTCCCTCTGTCATAAAGTTCCATCTGCTCTTTTTAAAGAAATGTTCCTCCCTCCTCTGGTCCCAAAGCAGATCTTTTGTTTGGCCTGTCCTGAGTTGACCTGGCATATAATGGGCTACTGAGGAGCCTCAGTTCAGAGCTTTCATTGGCACCAATGAGAAGCTCTCCGTGGCTTTTGCTACAGAGCTCAGGATGACTCCTGGACCTGGACTGTCAGTACAGATGGGAATGAACTCTTTACTACCAGATGGCAAATAACAGTGACTGAGATATAGCAAACATCTTTTGCTTTTGCCTGTCACTGAGGAAAACTTAGTTCACCATTAATTCAACTATTCCTTGTAATCAATTTTTTTCAAGAATGGCTTTTCTCTGTGGTGTAGGCAAAACAAATATTCCCTCTGGGATGAATCCCTGCTCCTGCCTCTCTACAAGTAAATGCTCTCCTCACTCTCTCCCAGCACAGAAAGTTGTTCTGACAAGATTGCTGAAAGCAACGGGCTTCACATGACAGATGTTCCACAAGAAAGCCAAAGCAAAGAGCTACTTGACTTACTGGTGCTATCATACTTTATAAGTAGCAAATTGTTACAGAGACAAGATGATAAAGAAGTGCATCTAAGACATAGCAGGCAGTCAAGCTTAAAGGTCTTCTGTCTTGCAAAAGATCCAAGAAGGTCTGGCATCTGCTTCAATGTCTACAGAAAAGACCTTTGTATGGACACAGATGTCAAGCAGGGGATCTTTGATAGTAGCTGGAGGCAATACATCTGTCTGCTGCCTTTTGCTAATTTTCTTTTTAGGTCAAACTCAGAAATAGAGCATTCTGGCTTGCCCAACATGCTCGGTACAAAAGCTTCCCCTGCTGAGGTTCCTGCCAAGAGTGGACAGGAGATCAACCCTCCCCAGAGGGATTGCAAGTAGGCTGGTGAGGAGAGAGTGCTGCCTCTGCTGGGCTGGTATGGGCTGCTTTGGGGTGGCTTTCTATGGCAGCAGAGATGGTGGTGGTAGGCAGCCTTATTTTCTTTGCTCTGGAAGATGTGGCTTGTCCTCCTTCCTGGCAATTTAGCTGTCCTCTGTTTGACAAAGGCTGCTAATTTTTATTTCTCAATTATACCAAGAAATAGCATCATTATTTAGGAAAGCAAATAAGACAGTTTAGTGTTTCACTATACATTTTTTCCCCTCCAATACGGGCAAAACCATCTAAATACAATGAGGATTTTATATCAGTACATTTATATAGGTATGGCTAAATAAGAAATACATATGTAATACATATATAGAAAATCACTTCAGTGTAGGCCTCTTCTACTTAGATAATGAGTTTCTGATATGTGAAAGGAACAAGCAGGCATTATGTGGGGCCATGAAACACAAGCAACCCTCTCAGCATGAGTACTTCCTTGCAAAGAGAAGATCACTGTGGTGAGCTCTCCTTGCTATGCTCTCCTGGACTCCAGGGCCCTGTGGGTTACAGGGTCCCATCTAGGCCACTGCCATGGGCACATCTTTGCTTCTGCTTCCCAAGGTTTGGAAAGCAGGCATGGGCCATGATATCCAGAGTTGTGGTAAACAGCACACCGCCCACATGGAGACCAGTGATGAGTAGTGTGCCTTGGGTCAGTACTGGGCCCAGAAATATTCAACATCTTTGTTGGTGACACAGACAGTGGGATCAAGTGTGTCCTCAGCAAGTTTTTTGAAGACATCACACTCTGTGGTGCAGTTGCCATGCTGGAGCCAAGAGATGCCATCCAGAGGGACCTGGGCATGCTTGAGAGATGGGCCTATTCAAACCTCATGAAGTTCAACAAAGAGACATGCAGGTTCCTACCTGGTGTCCCTGCTGTAATCACAGGCACATCTACAGGTGGCCAGAGAAGTGATTGAGAGCAGCCCTAAGGAGAAAGGCTTGGTGATGGTTGATGAAAAATTCAATATGGGCCAGCAGTGTGCTCACAGCCCAGAAAGCCAACCGCATCCTGGGCTGCATCAAAAGCACTCTGGCCAGAAGGTCAAAGGTGACTCTGCCCCTCTGCTCTACTCTTGTGAGACCTCACCTGGAGTAATGCACACAGTTCTGGTGCCACCAACATAAGGACATGGAGCAAATCCAGAGGAGGGCCATAAAGTTGAGAAGAGGCCTGGAGCATGTTGTCCACAATGACAGGCTGAGAAAGAATCACAAAATATTCTAAATTAAAAGGGACCCACATGGACCTTTGAGTCAAACTCCCAAGTGCATTGCCTGAACAAGGTTTAAACCCACAACCTTGACACTATTAGTGCCATGCTCTAACCAGCTGAGATAATCTCAGGGTTGGGGCTGCTCAGCCTGGAGAAGAGAAGATTGTGTGGAGACCTCATAGTAGCCTTCTAGTGTCTGAAAGGGGCCTACAGGGAAGCCAGAGAGGGGCTCTTCCTCAGGAACTGTAGTGAAAGGACAAGGAATAATGAGTACAAGCTGAATGGGGGGACATTTAGCTTAGATATTAGGAAGAAATTCTTTACTGTGAGGGTGGTTAGACACTGGAACAGGTTGCCCAGGGAGGCTGTGGATGCCCCAACCCTGGCAGTAGTCACAGTCAGATTGGATGGGGCTTTGGTCTAGTGGGAGGTGCCCTGCCCATGGAAGGGGGGTTGGGATGAGGTAATCTCTAAGGGCCATTCCAACCCCTTGACATCTATAATTCTGTGATCCAGCACAGCCAGAGAACAGCCAAATCAAGCCTGAGGATACCATAGAAAAGAGAGAAGATCTAGACCCACAGAGCAAGCAGCCTTTGATGCTCTGGGTATGTCAGGTTAGTCTTTGAATGTTAACTAAGACACTGATTGATATTTCTTAAAAAACCAACATCCAAGTGCAATATGATATGTCAAACAAATGTATCACTGTAGTGCCTCTAGCTATTGGTAGCAGTAGATGAATACCAACTCTCCATTAAACATATTGTTTTACATAAATCAGAGTATTTTGCAGAAGTTCAATTTTTTACTTTTTACGGAGAAAATTCAAAATACAGTGCTGGGGCATTTAATTTTGATGGGTTGTTTAAAGTATTGTAAACAATTCCTATATATTATCTGTGTATAATATTAGGTATACTAAAGATGTACCAATACAACACTTAACTTTGGTCATAAAAACCAAAATTAAATGATTCAGAGGAAAAGACTTCAAAATGATCCCTTAACTGACTTCACTGGTTTAAGTGATTTATTTTGGACACTGCTGAAACCATCCATGGCAATGTTCGTAGATAGCTCTAGGAATTTGTGCAGGCTATAGACTCAGTTGTAGGTTGCTGGTTCAAATCCAGAGGGCCTGCATGGGTACAAGGAATTGTTGATAACATGACCTTGGCCATGTGGTATGAGTTCACCTCCCTGGGTGTAGGTGACAGTAAAAGAAATAGCATTAATCAGTCCACTTCAGTACCTCAGCCAAGGTCTGACAAGGCAAAGCAGGGAAGCCAACTGTGCTTCAGACTGAGCTGGGCTTGCTCCATGGACAAAAATGTAGCTTCCCTATTTCAGGTCCCATCCAGGTTTTATTAGCACTATTGCTGTGATGCCAAAGGAAAAGCTAGCAAGAATAAGAAGAAAGCAACAGACTAGGTAATTGGTTAGAGATGGTACCCTGGGAAGACAGGCACAAAAGGCAATGAGCTGTAGCCAGCCACACGATCCAAAGTCACAAGCAGTCAGCACTGGATTAGCAACCAAGTCAACATTAATAATTTAACTACTGCATTCACAATGATTTAACCATGCTATTCAGAGCACAGAGCTAATGGTGATATAGTGAATGAAGCTAGAAGGTGGTGATATTCAAAAAGTTCGTAAGTGTCAGCCCATAAAAGAATCTCTACTGGAAAAGGCGATATTTTTTGCTCTTTCTTGTTTCCTGAAAAACACAAAAGGCAAGCATTTACATTGTGGTAGTTGCTTTTAGTATTTAGTATTTTCCAGCCATGAAGGGGTGGGCTATTTCAGAAGTTCCTATTGACAGCCAGCTTACAGAGTGTGATAGACCAACACATTATGCTGTCTTTGAAAATTGAGTAACAAATGTTTTTGCCATTTACAAGTCAGAAGTGAAGGAATAGATCTGAGCTACAGAGCACCCACCCAAAATACACAAACCTTTCTCTGCATGCCCCACCTGCAAATTCTGCCTTCATCTAAGTTAACATTATGTTATAGCTCATCCTAATTCATGGAGGGCTGCAAACAGAAGTATAAAGTGAGAACATAGGAATGTGATAGCTCAGAACAGGCTCTCAAAATTTATCACTTGCCTACCCACAGAGTCCTACCACTCTACTGCTATGATCAAAATGGTAGAACCCCTCTCTAAGGATTACACCCACTACTTTATCACAGAAGATATTTGCCTGAATTAAATGCACAACTATCCCACGTAGCATTCTCTCACTCTGTGAAGTTAAATGCTTCTCTAGAAGTGACCATGTAAAATGGCTGCTGTTTTCACACCTGATGTGCTTTGTGTATGTACTCGTAGGTAGAGCTTTTACTGTGGTGACAAAAAAATGGATTTTTACAATCCTTTACTTGTACTAGCATTGAAGAGTCCATACACTCAGGACAAAATGAATTAGATTCGATTGTGCCTCACATATCCTGATTGAAGCACAACTGCAAACTCCAATTGCAGCAACAAATTCTGCTAATTGCATTGTGCAAACTAGCTACAGAGCCTGGGCTGAAGGGAAATTTAAACTCCCAAGGAAAACACATTATTATATTACATACTGCAGGCTGCTCTCAACTTCAGGTTGCAGTGTCCCACCAAATCAATTGGCACAGTCTTGGAGCTCTGTGAATTCCCTCTGAGCTGGAAAGTATTGAGGGCCGAAGTGCTCACCAGGTGCTGGGGATATTTTGGTTAGCTCTGGGCTAGTTCTAAGTGCACATTACAGGAAATTGTTTCCACTCCTATTGACAGCATTTCTCTGAAAGAACTTTATTTAAGGAGTTTAATAGAGGCACCAGGGTAGTGGTAGGGGTACAACTGTAATATTTAGGATTTATTCGTTTATCTGCAGAAATTATGTTTCTCACTTTCTCCTCATTAACTACAACCTTCCCATGGATGTGCTTGGATGTTTTTTCCTGCTCATTCCTGTTTGTCCTGTCCTCTGCTTTGAGTACTTATCTCTGAGGAGCAGAAACCAGCCTTGGCTTGCTGCTGAGAAAAACACATACAAAGAGGTGCCTTCTACATCTCTCTCTGAGGACCTCATGTCACAGCCAGCAGAGGAATTGGCACTAAATTGCCATAACTGAATATCTTAAAGCGTGAGCTCCATCCAGCTTCAGTAAGTGTTGATAGGCAAAGACTTGCAATAGAGGAAGTCACTGAGGAAAGCTCTGCAGAGTTGATGTTGGCAGGTGACTAGGAAGCCCTAATCCCTTTGGATCAGGACACAGCCAGGTGCTTAAAGGATCAGTCTTTGTTTTATGGAGAAAAACATTATGATTCTTGCCCAAATTCCTTGATTGTTTCAGACAAACTAGATTCATCAGAAAGACTTGTTTTTACAGGTCATTCTTATTTTTGAAGATTATCTCCTGAGAACAAGAGCCTTCTTTGTTGTCCTTTTGATACATGTGATTTTGTCATGCACATCTTTTCCCAACGGATTGAGTAGTGTTGGTTTAGAATTTCAGACCTCCTCTGGATTTTAAATGTACTACAGCAAATCCACCTTGGGATGAATCTCTGTGATAGAAGCAATACTGTTTTCAATGATTGCATTGAACATAATGTAAAAATATATTTACTGATTTTGCAAGATTTTAATGAGCTTTTGAAACTTTTCTAAACTATTTAACATCCTTTGAAGAAACCTAGTATAAAAAGAAAATGTTACTTATATAAAACACATCAGGATGCCATGTAGGGAAGAACCATTTGCTGTGCTCAAAGCAGATTTAGGACTCAACAGTGTGCTGAGAAAGTTAAACTGCCTATTAGCCAGTGCCAGCTGCACCAGAGGCTGTTTTCAGATATATTTAATGGGCAGGGATCCAGCATTGCTGTCATATCTACTTCCATCCTTTGCCTGTCCCTGCAGTATGTAGTGGTATTTTCATATTGTATAAAGTCTATTTAGTAGTGAAAATCCTCTCTTGAGCAATTGCATAGCTTCAAGACTAAGGCAAAGCAAAAGAAGAAACACAAGCACACCCCTCCAAAAAAAAGATATTTTTCTCCACATTAGAAAAAAATTAGTCTATCACTTTAAAACATCTGTTCTAAAGGGGTTACTCCTGCTGGTCTCCTTTTATTTTTTTTCCTTTGTTTTTAATTACTTTTCTCTTAACAGCTCCACATGACAAGATATCTCTCTTCCCAGCCCAGAGGGAATGACTGAAGCTCTTGTAAAGCTCTTGTTTGACTATCCCAGTGCTTTTCTGACAGCCGTACTGCTAGCTTTGCCTTCTTATCTTTTTTGTTGTTGTTATTGGTTTTCCTTAGCTCTTGGGATTGGCTAATAGAAGATCTCTGCTGTGAAGCCCATCTACAACATGGCAGGGTCATCGTTTCCCTCTGGCAAAGGAGCTTTTGTTTGCAACAGGAATGAGTTGGTGCAAACAGCAAGCTGTGTGTGGTAGTAACTCCACCAACTTTGAGGGTCTTTATCAGAGTACCTCATTCGGTGATACATTCAAAAGAGGACACGAAGCCGATCTATGAAAAGGAAGTTCAGAAGACTTCTGAACTTGTGCCCTAGTGAAGTCCAAGTGAGGGCCCAGGTGTTCTGTCATTGTCCTTTCCTGTTAGCACATGGTAGACAATGGGACAGCAGTCCTACTAAGAGCCTCTAGGGGCTACTGCAGTTCAACAAATCACAATAAATAAAATGCAAACCCAGTTTTGAGTCTGATGTGGTCTGTGTTAATCTCTGGTGTTCTGTCTTGAACTTCAGAAGAGTTACATGCAATGGAATATTGCCCACTGAGCCTTTGCTGACTGCTCTCACATTGCCACGAAGGATAAAGGATCACAGTGAGTACAGACTATTCTCTTAGGACACAGTGTTTTGTCTTGTTTTCCTGGGGGAGGAATTAGTCTTTCAGTAGTCTTTCTTGCTTTGTTCCCTGCTTTCTGATTATATTATAAAAGTAACATCTTTAGCTTATACTGGGTTCTGCAGAGAACACACCAACTTTGTGTACATAACAGTTTTTTCACTCTTTGCAAGCGCTTTAATGAAATTTGCTTTTATTTGAGTTAATAAGAATCAATGTTTTACTAATTTTCTCTTTAAAGATACCATGCACCCTTGATCGTTCTCTCCCACCACATGGGGTTTGGCTCACTGTGAAATGTTGCATGCACCATACGAGGTGTAGCAAGAGAATGTGCATGTGAGAGAAGGAGCAGCCTTGAGAGCAGCATGTTTAAGAAACTCAGAACTTAGGAGGAAATCTCTACAGGATATCAAAGCAAATTTCACTCCAAGAAGGTTTCAGTTTGTCGATAGATGTAGCACAAAGGCTTCCTGTTGTTTCACAAACAATGAATCTTCTCTGGCCTATAAATAATGTAAAGACAAGTCTCAAGATTTTTAAAAAATTCTGCTAGCTTGAGGCTACCTACCCAGCATGCCTCCTTGTTTACAACTTCCCACTACAAACTATATTTTGTTTGTTTTCAGACAAGCATCGGCTTTCCCAAATCCTGCAATTATCGTCCAGTACATATTAGCAGCAGCCTTTTAAGCAGTTTTACATCTAGTGATACTGGGGAGCAGGGTCATGGAGTGGTTGGCTCTATACCATGGAGAACTGATGTCCTTGGCAGGAGGTGTGTGGTGCAGCCCCTTCACCTACAGTGCTAATGAGTTACTGCCATCAGCTGCCAATCCTTAGGAAGCACCTGCTCTTCAGGTAAGCTTCCTCAAAGCCATTTATAAAGGTAAAATGAAATGGTGCATTGAGTAAAGGTGCTGCCACACCTTACATAAGTCTTGGGGATATAAACGGGATCTACACAAAGGAATGGATTTGTAAAGTTCAATTTTTTTGTCCAAAGGTTGTCTTTTGTGTGAGAAGGCCTGAACTCCCCACGTCTCCCAGAGTGAAGGTGAGTGCCCTTACTGCTTGAGCCCTCTTCTGATTTTGTCGGTCTTCCATACTGCATTTTTCTGTGCAGGTACAGTAAGCCCAGGGGAGAGACCTTGTGCTTAGGCTAGCATGTCCTGCCGAGGTTAGGGCGCCTTGCAGCATGGAGCCATGTGCTTGGTCTCTGGCAGGATGCCGAGGGCACAAACCCTGTGCATGCCCCTTCCTAACCAGCAGTGTCTCATAGGAAATACAGGTGCTTGTCTGTTTTTATGGTGTCTGATCCTGCCCCTGTGGGCAAGGTGGACTCTATAGCAAGTGTTTGTTCACAGAGTTTTTAGAATCTCATTAGATTGTAGATGCCCAGAAAGAGGTCTTGTGTGCAGTCAGGAATACAGGAATGCTGGGCATTTGTAGAGCTTACAGAAAGGAAAACAAAAGTCAGGATGCTGATGGAGTGTGGGCAACCAGGGAGATTTGGATAGCAAGTCTGGAGTTAAGGAGTTAAAGTCCACTTTGTTTCAAAATCATCCACATTCACTCTTTATTGGAATGATCCTAAAATACATTGTTCAAAAAATCAAATTTGGGTCAAGGACAATTTAGTCTATAGCTCTACATTTTACATGAAAAATTTGTAATTATGAAAGGCTTCTGTCTGGGACCTGAGTCTTGGCTAATTCTAAGCATCCGCAGAGTTTCCTATTTGTTCTTATCCACTCTGGTTTTCCTGGAGGTTTTTTACACATGAAACAGAGTTTTAAAAAGTGAATGCAATTTATTTAAAAGCACATTTGAGGTTCAAGAAGAGACAAATAGTTCATTCTAATGTAATATAAGGCCAAGACTATAACAGATTATGGCCCACACCAGAGAGCTGGATTGATTGCTGGGATCAGTCAAGGAACAGGTGCAAGCCATAACCATCCTTCAGATTTTTGATGCTGTATGTGGAAGGGGCATCCACCCAGATCTTTCCAGTTTTCTAACTCTTGGCTGACAGGTGTCCATCCACACAATGACAGCAGCACAATAAAGTGCTCAGCTACATTCTGTGACTGGACACAGAGGGAAATTCCCCTCTCCCCTGCTTTGGGCCGATTCACTAAGGATAAAAGGAAGTAGTTTCTTGGACAAACTATGACTGAACCATTGCACCAGTGATACCCATTTAGGAGCTTTCAGCCTGGCAGTTGTATAATCATGTAGTGTATCTGCGAAGTAGAATCAAGAAAAAGCCTTGAGCCACGTGAATTTAAGAAGCAGCAAGGGGGAGGGAAGGTTCACAAAATCAGAGGCTGTTTCTGTCCGTCCCCCAGAAGGTGAACTGATCTCAGGTTTTTATTAGCTCTTAAAATTCCAGCTGCACATCTAATTTCCAGGCCCTACATATCCAGCTGAGGTATTACTTCCTTACTGCCCAAGTCAGGTTTTGTGTTCTACAAATGCTCTGCAGAAATATCATTATAAATCCATGGCTGAAAGGGCCTGTGCATCTTAAGTGCTCTATCGTTTTCTACCTCTGAATATTCTGCCAGCAGAGATTTAGAACATTGGCTCTGTAAATGCTTTCATGTCAAGACGAAAGGCAACACTTGTTTAATTCATTCTTTGACCCAACAGCAGCTTTATCTTAGGTTATCACTTGTTAAGCTCTCTAGAATGTTTTAAACATGAAGGGGGCTGCTGTGTATATATACCCTGTCTATTGTATTTTACTTGTACAAATTTGACAGTAGTGATTCATAAATATCAAAACCATTTCCTTTCTGTGCTGCAAATTATGCTTTACTTTAGCTCTATTCACAGGGTGTGTAACCCACTCCAGACAAAAGAACAAAAAAAAAATTGTATTTATCCTCTACCCAATTTGTAATTCTTAATTGTAGATCACCAGAGGTCACAGATTTATATACATCTCCTTATGTGTATATATTTTCATATATACTTGTGTGTATAAAATAAAGTTTTAGTGTGCATATAAATATACCTGTATGTACAGGTATATTTGTATTGGGTACATGTGTATTTGTGAGTATAAATATGCATACACATGAGGACAATTTTATATGCTGTGGTGTAAATGGAGGAGAGGAGTTATACATCAAATGTACTGCAACCTGATTAGAATAACAACTAAGGTTTGCTGTATATCAAAATAATTTACACTACCCTGTGTAAACCCATCATTTCTGTAAGCATAGGATTTATCTCTAAGTTGTCAAAACACAGCTGTATTTAAAATCAGCATCTACTAATGACCTCTCAGAAATGACAGCAACAGAATCCTTTTGGATTTGCGTTACATAACACATTAGAAAATCAAAAGTTTTGTATTACAGAGTCACAAGACTCTTGATATCAGTCTGTATATTTACTCCCAACAATGGTGTTTTCTACACCATAGGACAGATAACTTTAACCTGAATACCCCATTCTTGGGTTGAAGCCTGATTCCTCTCTGAACATCATGACAAGATCTGAGTAAGTACTAGCCATCCTCTTAGTGGCTCTTTAAAAAACTCAAAACGACCAGCCAAAGCCAAGGTAAAAAGGAGAGGCTTGCATTGTCTTGCAATGCATTCCCCAATCCAGATAAGCAGGGACCAGTGCAAACTCTGTAACTAAGTGCCAATCGGTTGGGACATAGGCACTGACAGCAGCAGACCTCTGCCAAATGCCTTGGCCCTGAGTAATTACTCTACAAGATATGTTAACAGGAGTAATGTGAAAAAAAAAAATACCCTGAGTGGAAGAACAGGACAGCAAAAGTTACAGTTCCATCAGGAAGGAGGTAGTTTAGAAATGTGGGAGATACCAAGACAAAATTTAAATTATCTGCTTTGTAACTGCAAGTAATAGTTGCCAGCAGCAAGCGGGATACTTAGTTGAGAGATTTCTTTTTGACACCTGCTTGTTTTGAAGCACTTTATGGTTTTAATAGTTTTTCAGTTGGTGCAGGCAGCAAAGCCTACGAAAATACAGTATGGAACCGCAGAAAGAAAGTGCCTCATACAGAATTAAGTGGTTGTGGCAAGTGTACAGAACAGACAGCAGGGTGAGAAAGAACAGTGTGCTAAAGTGAGTTGGACCCAGCCCTGACTAATAAAACCAGCAGGAGATGTTGCCTATAGTGGGATTCAGCTCCACTAGTCACAGCTATAAAGAAAGTTAAATGTCTTGTCAAATCTAACCCCTTATGCTCTAGAGGCTGGTGAGGCACCAGCGCAAAAGACTGCTCCACAGGTTAGTGAATCCCAACTATTTGGAAGACAGCTTAAACCAGAAAGATCTGTCCTCTCAAAGAAGTAAAACCAAATACCAAGGATAAAACCTCCTTACTTTTTCCACATCTGCACTAAAATGAAGCGAACTCCATTCATGACCCAGGCTGATGCTCATAAGGAATGAACAGTAGTCTAACACAATAGACATGCTGGAAGAGCCAGACTCCTCTGCTTTCTATGTGTGGAAAGCATGGGTTTTTCACGGGTTGGAGGGAAATAAATTCATAAAATACTCCAACACCAGGCACTGTGAAAGATGTAGACAGACAGTGGTAGGCATTTTGCCTAAACTCTCATTCTATGCCATGAAAGCTAAAAGGGTTTTAACCACATAACTATAACCAAAATATCAAGCCCCAGACATGGTAGACTGAGTTCCTTGATGCACCAGACACCAGAAAAACTTTAAACTGCTGGAATTTTAGTTCCCTTTTGAGTTCAGAATGGCATCTATTTCAGATTGCTGCCATAACCTGTAACAAAGGATAATCATAGCTCACACTGAACAACAAAACTGTACTTCCATTTTTTTTAAAGAATGTATGCATATTTTTAAGAATTATAAACAGTTAGAAAGCCCTGAGACCGGTTGATGCTAACGATTTTCTAATCAATGCATGGATTTTTCTTACAGAAATAATCAGCTGTCAATACTGTGCTTATTCTTCCATTAATGTCATAGCCATGAAAAAGGTATGTTTATAATGTAATATGCTCCACTAGCACTGAGGCAATGACATCTTTTTAGAGTGTGAGCAGAAGAAATTATTTCAGACTTATATCTTGAATATCTATTTGAAGCTATCATGTTGCAATGAATAAAATATGTTTATCCTTGCTTAGTCTGCAATCTAGTGGCTTAGCAGGCTGATGTTCTCATAGCTTTAACTTTCTTGCTTGGCAGGGGATCAGCCTCTCTTTGCTGCTCACATTGAGCAAACTTGCAGATTTCAATCCTTCTGGAGTTCTTCTCTGAGATAATGAGCTATAGTGTATTTTTTGGCCTGCAAAGAAATTGTGAGTCTGGGACCATTCCCCTCAGACAGGGTAGGACCTCAGAGAGGGGCTGTTGGTGAAGAAACTTCACCGTCAAAGTCATTACAAACAATGAGGCTTCTTAGCAAAATGCTTGAAACACATGCAGACAACTAAATTAGCCATGAACAACAACAAAGCCCAGTCTATCACCACTTTAGAAAAAAATACCCAGATGGAAGCTATGGGACTAAATAACTTGAACTTGAATGCAATTATCTGGGGTTTTTTTGCTTCCTTGCAGGTCATATAAAAAGAAAAAACAGTGCTACACCTTTGATGTAGTTTTAATAAGTATTCAAAGTCCCTTCAATTACTGCCTGAATAATTACTGTGGATGCAAATAAAATGGGGAAAACCAGAATGATTTTCTGGTCTTCCTCAGGGGAATGGACTTTGGAAGTAGCAGCACTGAATTGTATGTGAGGCAACTTCAAAAAGAGAGGAAAGGAGAAAGATGAGAATAGTAGGTGTTGTAAGCCTCTCAAAGGCTCTATGTTGCTAGCTGTGCATGCAAAAGAGTCTTCATTAGCACTACAGCTTTCCGCCATGGTGAGTGGCCAACTACAGTTTTGGAAATGATACTTTCTTCTCTTTGTGACCTGAGGGAAGTTTCTGTGCATTGCCTTGCTGTCTGCTTCAGTGAATCCTTTACAGAAAAATAAACCTGGCTGTAAGAAACAGAAAACATTTGCAAGCCAGAACACCCATGAAGACCCTTCTCTTGGTAGTGAGAGTTTAATTCAGGGATCATTTAGAGGACATCTTGTGCTTTGATCCACAGCTAGGGTTGTGAGACCAGCCTTTTCCAGAAGCACACCATGATCCCTCTTGCGATTCTTCACAGAGCTTCAGCAACACCACTTCTCTCATGAAAACATGCAGGACTGCGTGGTAGCTGTTTTTAAGCCATAAGGGTTGAGGAAAATATTTTGTACTGTGCTGGTGAAGAACACTGGAAAGTTTACATGGTGTCTCTAAAAAGGCTGAGATCACCAAGTCATATTGTTCTCTCATTCTAGAGATCCAAGAAAGCCTTTAATTCATATTGAGGAAGAGACATCTTGTTCTCTCATTCCATCCCGCAAGCCGCCAGCTGGACAACCCTGTAATCTCCACAATGACAGTGTAGTAGGGTCCTACTCTCGGGTTTTTTCATTCATTAGCTCAATGGCCTCATTATAGTTATTACTTCACCTGACTTTGTGTTTGCAAGGATGGCATATGCCTCAGTGGACTCCGTAGCCTGCCAATTTTCTAAGAATTCTATCATCACACACTGTGTGGACATGTCCTCTCAGTCTCAGAGAATCAAGTAGCCATGACTCAACATCATGTGGATACACAGTCAGCTCCTGTGATGCTGCTGGCTCCCAGTGGATCTAAAATGTGCCGGTCTTAGCAATAGTGGAGCTTTCCTAAAACTTAAAAATGCAGACAAGGGTTCAAATACTTCATGCCTTGGTCAAGCCATTCAAAAGACTTAGGCATACTGAGGGTGAGGGATAAACACTGTGGAAATCAGAGCATGGATATGAAAGTCATCATTCTATGCTTCAGCTTGCTGGTTTGCATTTTATAATTTCTTCCAGCAGACAGCTGCATTAGGGGGCCTATATGGGGAATGCTGGGCTTCCTCTATTCCTGTTTCCATATAAAGGGCAGTATCTGCTACTGGCTCTTGACACTCACATTTGTGTTTTGGGGAATGCAACTTACTTCAGTCAATGCATGTGAGTGACAGGGAATTCTGCACAGGAAACAGGATCCTTCTGTTCTGCTATTGCTGGTTAAAAAAGTCTCCCTTTCTGATTGTCATTCTAGTGATCCACAGCTTTCTGGGTTGATTAGGAGATATATTTATGTCTTGCCTTCTTCTGTGACTCAGCAGCAAACACGCTTCCATTTACAAACAAAAGTAAAATGACATCAGCAGTTTTCAAACACAAAAAGACAAAACTGACAAAGAACTTCTAAGCAGATACTGCAAGTAACAGAATGCACACACATGCACAGGGGAATATTCAACATGGAGTTTTTAAACAGTTGCCAGCACTTGGGTTGTGGAGAAAGAAATGTGTCTGCCTGCCTCAGTAGCAATTGGCATTTTGTGGTCAGCTGGCCAAAGAGGAGCACAGCAGTGGCTGTGGGCAGCTGCAGCAGCTGAGCCAGTGAACCCTGGCACAGGGACAGAGCCAACAGGTGCCAGCCAGGCAGGCAGCACCTATGCACAGCATCAGCCTTGTGAAAGACCTCAGGAGGACATGGAGATGATGCATGCCCTTCCAGCTGTGCTAGGCACTTTGCTGTTACAGCTAGTTTCTGCATGAGCAGTACTGAGGGAAAAGGAATGGTTAAAGGCAGGGAGTCATGGATCTCTGACTGTGCTACTCTGTGTGTTGTCACTGAGCATCTATCAGTGACCAGGTCATCCATGTTTTCTGCAGACAAACTTGCCCACTAAGCTAGGGGGGGACCATGTGCCAGGCTTTTCTGGAGCAGCCCTAGAAGCATTGCTGAACTTTGTGCCTTGGGAATTACTTGCAGCAGTCAAAACAATCCAGTAAATTCCTTGTCAGCATCTAATAATTTTCTTTCTTTTTCTCCAGTTTTCTACGTGACTCAGAGAATCAAGAAGCTAATTCATTCTATAGATCAGCTTTCTGCTATAATCAGGTATCCTGTTTGGCATTTCCTTATCTGATCAGATAACCAATTATTTTCTCTTGTATAGAAGGATGAGTACATAAGGACCACTCAGATGAGAATTGATCAGGACTTGTTCCTTAAACAGAGCCCAAATCAAACTTTTTCTGATGCTGTCAGTGGATGCTACCCAGCTTTCAAAGACAGGTGCTCATATATTTCTGACCTTTCCTTTCCACCACAGAGAAAAAGGGCCTGAAACACAGAGAGAAAGGTATTTTGCTATGGGCTTATATTCTTTCACCTATGCTTCTCTTTCTGCCTCTCCTAGATTCCCTTCATCAAGAATCTCTTGATCTTTTGGTTCTGAAGGTCATCACACCAAGTTTCAAACATATCCAATCATTCATAACTTCTCCCTCCGAGAAATATGTCAAACTCCTTTTGCATGTTTATCTCTGATCCTCTTTACAGATACATTTAAGAGCTCCCCTACATTAACATCCCTAGTCTTCACCTTGCTTCAGATGATTCCTTTGTCTTTTCAAAACTAAATGCTAGATTTTTTTGAACTCAGGAGTGAAACTGACTTTTTACCTCTGTTTTTTCAATAGCTGAGAGAAAGCATTGTCACTTTTTAAGCTTCCTGGTATTTTCTGGTATTTTTTAAGCTCATGGTATTTTCTGCTTGAACAGAAGTTTAAGCATAGCCAAAGGATGTATCTTTCACCTTAGATAATACTCCACTTCTCTAAGGGCAAGAGGCTCAACAGGTAAATGGGCATGAATTTTACAGAAATCAGCTATCTAAGTTAGACCAGCTGAAATTCTGGTTGGAGAAATCAAAAGCAATTTGTTCTAGAAAGAATGTACAGTCAGCAATCGACTTTTAAGTTGCTTTTCTTGTCAATGCATACCTTTGGCTTGAGTATGTCAAAGAGTTTTCTTCTGAATCTTTGTACTTTTTTGTGGTCCTGTTTGGGTGTAAGTTCACCTTCATACTACATATCCACTTTCACTCGCACCTTGTTTTTAGACTGGGTGCTGAGCTGACACGTCCATGAGAGCTGTCTGACACATCCTGTGGCTGTCACTGAGCAAGACTGAGTGGCGTCTTTTTCTGCTCATTGGTTTCTCATACTTCAGTGACTCTCCTGTTCATTTTTGGAGGGCCCTGTAGCTCTGCTTCACTTCCTACACAAACCAGCTGCTGCAGTTGAGTAGGCTGAAAGGTTTCATGCCCATTTTTCTTCCACATTGCCCTCTCTTCATGCATTTTTCCTCCCTATCCAGTGGAAACAATGACTGAGTTAGGTGGTAGAAGTTTTCAAGTCTCAACAAATAAACACAGTTATGACTCCTTGACTTCTTTTCATCTTCCATAATTAGCTGTATTCCTTTCTCACGTAGCTGGGAAGGTATGCATTAGCACTGCTGCCTGGCCAGTGTATTTGGGAAATGAAGTTTGGTGGAGAGGCAAAGTCCCCAACAAAGAAACAGAATGGGATCTCTGGAGTGCTGTGATGGCTCTTCAGAACTGAAGTATTTCATGCAGTTTCTTGGTTTGCCTGCTCAGGTTTTCAATGAAAAATTGAAATGTTCTGTGGAAAGCAGAACCATTTCATGAATAATTCACTGCAACTGAAAGCTCGCCTCTCTGTTGCAAAACAGTTTGATGTAAAACTTTTCAGTTTCTTCCAATTAGGACAAATGTAGAACTCTCTCTGTGCTATCCTGGGGCTCAAAAGGCAACACAGCTGTTGTCCTGTATCTTCAGTAGCAATAAACGTTTGATCAGCTTGTGTGCTTAAGATATAGGCATGAGAGGAAGGAAACAAAGCCAAATTTACTGGAAGTCCCCTTGAATTCTCCTCAGAAATTATACAACTTGGCATTCTTTAGGCCAGGGATAAGGCTTAGTTTTTTCTTGCTTGTTTCTGTTGTATGTTTGCATTGCTCAAAGGCCTATATTTTTTCACACATTTGTTTGAGAAATTTCAGCCTTATTTCCTATTCTGCCATTGCACTAGGTTTGTCTCCTGCTTGCTGGAAATGATATTTTTCACTGAGATGGACTAAACTATTCAAATACCTTTACATTGATGTGCTTCTAAACTACATTCTGTAATAATTACCAAAGATACATACCATAAAAATAATTATCCCAGTTTTGGTGTAAGAGAGAGCACTGAGACTGCCACTTGCTGCATGGACAACCTCAGCTGAAAGATCAACAAAAGCCACCACAGCTGGTTTGGTTAGTTTTGACTGCATGTACCTCTCTTCCAGCAGGATATGAGGTTTTAATCCTCAGGACTTCCAGAGTCGGTAGGCACCTTTTCCCTGATCATCTCCCTATTTTCTACCTGACTACTGGAATATGGGTAACATTTGGTAGAGGTGGTACATAAACCCTCTGGCTGTTTTCATCATTCTGTCAAAGGGAGGAAAACAATCAAAGTGCTGCAGCAAGAAAACAAATGGCCAAATAGCTGTTGAAGCAGGAGGTTCCAACTCACTGGAGCTCAGCTTATTACAGGCCATATGCCTGAGAGGCTCCTCTCACCCAGTGCTGCACCCCGATACGGAAACAAGTGTGAAAGTGCCTGTGGTTCATCAGGCCTGGTTTGCTATAACCTTATGCAACTACTGAGAGCACAGAAAGTAAGAACCTGAAGAGGCTGTGGGGCTAACGGGAGAGAGAATCCTTGACAAAATATAACATTAATATATAAATTTCCCAAATATTTATGTAAAGACCATAGCAGGCAATAGTAATTTGGTATTTCAAGCTCACAGGAGATGATCTTGTTTTAGTTCACAGGTTATATTCATAAATGATGCAGCTTAATATAGGCAGGGAAATAAATTGAAATGCTCTTCTACTTTTAGATATCTAGATACTTTTAAATATCATGGGATTTAATTAATGGTTTCTCTTTACAGATACCATTAGGTCACGCCCTTTCAGCTATTCTCAATGTTTGCAGGGCTTGCTATGTAAATGAGGGACTAAGCACATGACTCAGGTCTTGAATGATGGATGTGTTACAGAGACTGAATGACAGAACTGCCAGAATAAGGACAACAGAAAGGGTGGAAGAAGTCTGATTTTTACCTGGCATTTCAGTTATCTTTCTTGGCAGAACTCTTTCCAAGAAATTATTGACACTGAAGTGTCAGGCTCCAGCCAACCATTTCAATTGGGTGTTAAGAAGCCTTAATTATCTAGAAAAGGGAAGCAGCCATCAGCAACCAAGAGCTTGTTCCAGAGCTGCTATACTCCCCATCCTCTCTGTAGAGTACTTATTTCCTCACAGGGCTTAGTTGCTTAAGGGCTTATTCTGGAAGACATGTTCCTGTGAAAGTGGCTTTGGTAATTTGGAGAAAGTATTTTTAGTCAAAATAATGAGATAAATAACACTTTTAGTTATTCTGGAGGAGGTGCTCCACTCTAAGTTCATACTATGTCCTTAATTTAAAAGGGTTTCTCCAAAGAAGATGGTGCTTCATCTCTCATCACACCTTCCATATTTCTGTGACCAGTTGTACAGTTGACTTTTAATCCTCTAAACTGGGGTTATGTCATCTATCCAATAGCTCTTTGCACACATAATTCACAGCACTGTCATAATTCAATACAGCTACGTCAGTCCACCCACATTTTGTAAAAGGAGGATGACCAGCTTTATTTCATTTCATTTCATTTATACTCCCCCTCTATGTGAAAGACTCCTGTCCTATCTTTGAAACCTTTCACCTTTATTTTCCACTGTGGTGGCTTGTGCCTCCCCTTTTATATTGTCCAATAGAAAGCTTTCTTTATGGCTTGAGTGCCTCGCTTAACTTTCCCAGCAGCACATCAAGTAAACATGCCCTTTATAACTAAAATGAGCTGTGCTGACAGAACTGGTTTGTCTCTAGTTTGGTTTGAAATGCATGAATGAAATACATGAAATGTTAGGAAGGTGTCTAGACATGGTGCAGAGTAGGCACCACACGCACACTGTTAGAAGACATTAGTAATCCCTCAGTGCCAGTTGTTGTCCTCATCCATGTTAGTTCAAAGGGAAAAAAAAAATTATGTGACAGTGTTTTCACCTGCACAGGATGGTTTAAACAGCCTTTCTTTTCATGTAACAATAAGCAAAACTAGATATGGAAAGTTGATTTCTTAGAAATTAAAAATATAGTTTTACCAATCTTAATAAATTTGCCGTTCTTTGCTTCTGTGTTGCATAAAGGTCCATTAATTATGCTGCTGTCTCTGAACATGGCTCCAAAGAACAGGGTGACCACCTTTTTCAATAAAATTGCAGATTTACAATTTTCCAGCTCAGTGAATTGCTGGTATTTAAATATATTGAAAGGCCAGTGCCAGACTGTTCTTACTCCCTGTGCTGCATTTTACCGGGAAGGGGGTGCTGGAAGGGTGCATGAGGAGCGAAAGAAAAGGAGCAGAGAAGAAAAAACAGGGTAGTAAGGCAGGCAGATATGATGATAGGAAAAGCCTTCAAAATCAGAAGGAATTGGAGTGCCTGGAAGGACCTAAGGCTCAGAGGTGGGTGGCCCTTGGTGTCTCCTCCACCCTTCTCTTGCTCCCAAATGAGAGTGATAATCATTATTGGGACCCCAGACAGGGCAAGGCTGATATCTCCCGGGAGGTATGGTCTGTCACTGGCTGTGAGATGAGGACCATGCTGCTCTAACTGCCTTTTGCCTCTTCACACAGGCAATATCTGAACAAAGCATGAGCTCTCCACTGTGCCTCAAATCCAGGTAGGTTTGATATGGCCACACAAACATGTGAGATGATTCCTACTTTCTGTCAGCTCTCCTTGGCTGGGAAGGGGAAAGATGAGTCCATGCAGGCTTTTTCTGTAGTTGTCTGCAATTGAAAATTAGTTTTATCCATCTGCAAAATTGTACATTCTTTTGGCAATGGGGAAGGCAGGAAGAAAAAATAGTAGGAGAAAAGGTAAAATGACTGAAAAAAAAAATTAATGTTTATCTACATAAAAAAAAAACAGAAGGTAAAGGGATGGGGTGTAGCAACTAGGGCAATGCTGGATCTGACATTTTTGTGCCTCTGGTTTGTGTTTGTATGTTGTGACATATAGCTAAGGAACATCTTGTATTTGCCTTACCTGAGTAATGACAAACAGCCTTTCTTACAGACACAAAATAATAAAATATCCAGCTCATAAAGCTCACCCTCTCCTCTCATTGCTTATGAAAACAGTAATGCTCCTGAGAGCACTTGAGTACTGCTGGCATTGGACACCATTGGTGGAGGAAGCAGCATGGCTATCTTCTGCTAAGAGCTCAGGTGAATCCCAGGAAACTGATTAAGAGGTGAGAAACTACTTTGGATACATGGGTCATCTACTGAAAACAGTGCCTGTTTTTAGACACGGATGGACCAGCCCAGGACCATCCCTATTGCCTGGTTGTGCTGAGAGGAGTGGCCAGGCTGTGCCCAGCACAAACTTCCTGCCACAAAGTCTCTCCAACCATTTTGTTTTGAGGGCTGCAGAGACAGAAGGAAGTCTCAAGGGCCTTTAAATATTGACTCCCTGGTTTTGTTCCACTCTCTGTTTTTGAAACTAAGCTGCTGTGATAACAGCCATGAAGGTTCTAAGCCTTTCCTCCTTTGTAGCAAGTTTTACTGTAAATTCACCCTGGCTTCTAGGTTGCACACATTGAATTCTGCTGTGTGTGAGGCTGAAAAAGGAGCCAATTTCCCTGTGGTGAAGGCTCCCAAGAGTTTCTGAGGGAAGTTCTCTTGCTAAAATACCATCCTTCTCTTTCCCCTCTTCCCATTGTCCTTTTTCCTAACATGCCACACTGCATATACAGAGGTCTGTTCACACCTGTGCCCTGTACTACTGGATGAAGATTTATTTTTGGTTAGCTTGTGTCTGGTACTTGGATGACCTTGGTGCAAATCTCACATGGATTGCAAGCTTTCTATGAGTTTGGCATGTAGGGTGGAAATTATGTGAGGGTCATCTCCCCACAGATTATTTTACTGTATATCTGAGACTGTCACGTCTGTCTCCCTCCAGAAGCCAGAAATTAAGAGAAGGAAATATATCTGAAGCACAGTGCATCAGATTTACTTCATTTTTGTTTCAGGATGAGATAAATATCTCTCAGAGGGAACATAGTAAGCATCTCTATTATGGGTAGCTTCCTTTAGCCAAATAAATTGTACTGCAGCCACTCCTGCCTTAAAGTTTACCCTTTATAATCCGAGGTGGCACAGACATTTTCCTTTTGCAGAGATGCTGTGAAACTTAAACGCAGCAATGCTTACATGGCATCTACCATAGTGGGGAGGTGAGAGAAGTATGCTAATGCTTATTAAACCATGAGCAGCATGAGTTGCCCCCCAAAGGCTGTCAAAGAGGAGTTCCTCTGGCACTGGCACCTCTGTTCATGAGGAACACAGGGAGTCACCTCCATTGCCTCATCTTTATCATGAATTGTTAGTAACATGGGCAAGTCATGAAGTAGATGGTTTGTTGCAGGAAAGGCAGCACTGAAACCTCAGCCTATATGGATACAGAAGGTCCTCAAGAGAAATCACAACCATACATTAGCAGAAAGTAAAGATACTATAAAATTGTCAAGGGAGACAATGGAAAGAGAGCATGATGTAAAATGTCTTTTAAATTCCTTTTTATCTTTTTTTACATTTATGTCTATCACACACACACACCAAAAAATCTAGGGTTCCAGCAAAACGATATTTATTTTCAGTTTGTGTTGTAAGAGTTTTAATTTTGCCAAAAAGCAATGAGTTTACTGAACCCTTAAAAAAAAAAAATTCTTGTCCAAATACAAGGAAGTTGCATGGAAATATTTCTTTTTTTCACATGTCACTTTAGGAAATTAATTTTACTACTTGCTTTAGCGAGATCAGGAGTTCATCCAAATTACTGAGCATGTGTCTGTTTGAATATTCTATTTTTCTCTAGAACCTTGTTCATGAAGGTCATTCTGTTGACGATATTCTTCATTACTAAGATTCTAGTCTTACTTTTTCTTAATTTTTGAAAATTTTAATCAGTCACAATTCTGTGTTACCACTTTCTTGACTTAAACATGGCAATAAATAGTTGTTTACAAGGCACAAAAATGTAGCACAATAATTAAGGCAAGGCTGGGGCTCCACTGGTGTTTGCTTACATTGCTGTGGAAGAATATGCATACTTATTATGAAAACTCACCTTCAGAAAAAGATAACTGTTTGCAGATACAAATTTGTTTCTTCAATATATTTTAGTATATTTGCCAAAATTTCTAACAGTATGTTATCCTGTATTGCTCAGGTGGGTTTGAAAGAGTGCTTTTTCTCTCCTGGCCTCTCCCAGGCACACACACGCACGTATGCACACATGCACAAACACACACCAGGGCAAGTGCACAGAAAGTTCATCAGGCATTTCAGTATGTGTTAGGCCCCACAATTCAAAGCTGGTTTTTGTGTAAGGGGATTAGGACTTCGACTGACTTTCTATGGCATGTGAAGAATAAAAAGTACAATAAAGCATGCTAAAGACTAGAGACCAGATAACAGTACATCAGCAGCTAATTGCTATGTACACTGTACAGCTGCAAATGAAACACAGCAAGAGACTTGGACAGATTCTATTATATAGGATTACAGCAATTGTCTGAGAACAAAGCTAGAAATTCAGAGAAAAACAACCCAGAAATTCCAAAATAACAAAACAAAGAGTTGGAAGCCCTATGGGTTTTTTAACAATTTTGTACCTGGAAGGGTCTTCCTATAATTATTTTCTGTGACAGTGGTGTATCTCCCTCAGGCTGGAAAGAACAACTCCTGGCTGCTTTCACAACCCAGACTAGCAGCAGTGATGCTTACGTCCTGCAGGATCCTACACTTTTTCTCATAGTTACTCTTCATTGCAAGAGTGAGAGATGAAAGGGAGCTGAATCTGGGCACTGGTGTAGAGCAGAGTGTGGGGCATAAAGAGGCACTTCATGCTTTGTCTGTGCTCACAGCATTAAAACATCACCTCTAACATGTTTTGCTGTACCTATGGAGTGCTCTTGTTCCCTCCCCACCAGGCAGCAGGGAAAACAATGGAGCTGGTGCCTTCTGGGCTGCACACAACCCAGTGCTCCAGGGCTGTCCCCATCCCTCTTTCTGAGAGGCTGCCCTAAGACACTCTTTCAAGCTTTACACAATCTGCAGGAGCCACTCCTCAAACCTTTGGACATTTGAGTGCCTTCCCAATGTCCAAATGGGGCTTCATCCTGCTCAGTTAAAGACAGTATCTTGTTTTATTTAAATTATGTGCAAGGTCCTGTTGTAATATGATTTTTTTGTGGAGGTGAGATGTATATGCCCCTCGGGTAAAGGGAAGCATATCACTAGGCAATGACGTTAGCACACAAAGAAATTAAAGCAATGCCAATTTCCTCACAAATTCTCTGTGCTTGCATGGCAGAGTGGGCCAAGTCTTCTTATGTGGGAAGACAGTAGAGAAGCTGTTCGAAGGAATTTCAGATAAACCACTCCTGTATGACTTTTTGAGAATTATTAATATTTAAGATGGATGGTTGTCAAAGACAGACAGAATTACTTTCCATTTTGTTAAACGTACAATTTACAATAGTGCTAGTCTTTAAGGTGTTATATAGTTTAGGATTTTTTACTGTTGTTGATAAAGGCTATTTGTCAAAAATGTGGCTATTAAGCCATTTTCAGTCCCTCATCTCCCCTGCACATATGGCAAAACATAATGAGTTTTCGAACTGGAAAAATATTTAGCATCCTAAAAATGATCTCTAGGTTGATTTGAAGAATTCATCCACCTGTTGTCCTGAAGCTTTACTGAGATATGTGTACTGCTTCTGACATGTTGTATATTATAGTGCCTTATTCAGAAATACAAACACCTTAAAGAATATTGAAGGGATAAATAACTTTTCTGTTTGGAAGATAACTTTTCTATTGAAAATATTTTGACCCCACTAAAAATAGAAAATAGACTAATTGAACAAAACGGCTTTTAAAGTAAACTCAAAAGTTTGCAGCATAAAATATAACCAATTTTTGTTTAGTCTTCTAAGCTGTTGACACTGCACAGTCCTTTTTCACAATGCAGCCTCATGCTCAGGCTCAGCACACAGCCTTTCCTGGTTCAGACTCTGCAGCCAGGCTTTGAACTGAAAGTGTGTTCCTCCCAGTGTGCTGGTGAGCACCCATGGTGGCTGAGTGCTCAGGTCCCCCACCAGGAAGAGATCATGCTGGTTTTCTGCAAACATTCTACAGGTGGTCGCTTTTCCTGCAAGGAGAACAGTCATACAGTGAGATGCCATTCAAGGTGACTACGGATGGCAGAGGTACAGTCAGTGAGCCACAGCAGCCCACAAGCTGATATATCATTGTATACAGCATAAGGGAGAAACACATGCTCCTTGAATCCCCCAAAAGACTTTGAAACAGTTGATGCTATTTTGGAAATACATTTAGGGCAACCAAGATTTATATAATAACTACAATATAATTTTTTTTGTATATATATGTATAAAGTAACATAAAGTAGTAAATTACATTTCCAAGCTTCAGTGGATATAATTTTACAAGAATTGAAAGCATGTGAACAAAAAATGTGAGTCTGGTTTGGTTATTTTGTTTTCTCCCCAGTACAAATGTGGCACTGTGCAAGCAGCTCTCAGATGGCTACAAGTTAAATTTTGTGTCTCTCTGGAGTAAGAAGGCAGTTTCATTGCAGCTGAGTGTTGTGCAGACAGGGTGGCTGTAAAAATCTTCAGTCATTTGTGTTAGTCACAGAAGTAATAACTTTATTATCAGAACAGAGGCAGATTGCTGATGTTTTGGTGTAATGCTTTTTCCTCATCATATTTATTGTAATATCAGACAAGGTTTTACTGGTGTCACACAGACATTTTTTATTAACATGCAAAAGGATATGGTCTTCTTGACAGATTTTGGGTTTAGATAATTTGAACATCTATTTTTTATTTTATTTTTCTTGGCTCTTATAAAATATTTCCTTATAAATGTTAACATACATCATTTTAGCATGTTGATTATTATATCTTCTCCTTTTTACCACACTGAACTTTTTTTCTTTATACTCTTTGGTAGTTTTATATTTCTACTCTTTCACCAGGTAGGTTATACCTATGCTTGCATTTCCTCTTTTTAATTTTGTTTTCATGCTGCTAAGCAGAGCTGGCAATTTCGATGAATTCTGACTGCATTTTCAGGAAGGAGAACTGACTGAGCCCAGCACAAGTGGTCTGTAAAGCTGGAAGGGGCCTTCTCCACTGAGATGATCACATGTTCGTGTACTCCCACACCCACAGAATTGAAAATTGGTGAAAATAGAGAAGATGCTCATGATAATCTGTGTAGACAATTCAAATGTTTCATAGCAGTCCCCTGGACAAAGGCAGTAAGGTGAAGCCATGCCAAGTCAAGAGACCTAAAGTTTTTTACAAGAGCTCTTATCTTAATATACCAGCACTCGTTTACTTCAGTTTTAACCTGCTGGAGTTATGTATAATTAATGTAGGGGTTGGGAAAGTCATCTGACATCAGCAAAAGGAAAATGTTAAGCTTTCTCAGTTTCTAGCACATGATTTCTAAGACATTTTAATCCCCTCCCTTTCAAGTGTGGATTTACTGGGGAGATCAAGGGGTCATTAACACTTCCCCTGCTCCTCCACCATTAACAGGCAAACTCATCAAGGACTGGTGTTGGATACTATTATTTCATTAATGCACATACCTGTATTTGGGTTTTTTTCCTTCAGCCAAGTCCTCATCATCCTATTTCTTTAACAGTATCTGAAGTTTAGAAATTGTCTTTCATTTACATATCATCAGCTCAAAGCTCCAGTAACAGACCTTACTGTTTTTAGACATTGCAGATGTTCTAGGAGGAAGAAAGGAGGCTTTCCCAAAATTGTTTTGCTTGCTATTGCAAGGACCAGAACCACAATGGAGAAGCTGTTTCACCCTGTTGCACCAATGAATGTACGTCACCCTGTGGGCAGAAGAGAGGGGCAGGATCATCACTATGCAGCCTCTTGTTGCAGATTGACAAAACAGATGAAACTAAAATGGGGTAACTGGCACCGTATCAAATGTGGTAAAGCAAGGATAGTTCCTCTGCTTGCTGTAGAGGCAGGCTGATACCTGCCTACATATCTCTTCTTGAAAGTCACTCAAGGATGCACAGTTTTATACAGCCAAATACCCTTCTGTATATAAATTTATTTAGTCATTGTCATTTTATGGTTGTGTATGTGAAGATAGAAGAATATGACATTGCTAAGTGCACCCTCAGACACCAAGTTGAGTGGTATGGTTGACACACCTGAAGGATGACATTTCATCCAGAGGGACCTGGACAAGCTCAAGAAGTGGTTGCATGGAAATCTCACGAAATTAAAACAACCAAGTGCATGGTGCTGCACCTGGATCAGGGCAACCTGTATTATCAATACAGACTGGGGATGAACAGATCAGGAGACTGTCCAGAAAGGGCTTGGGGGTGCTGGTGGATGAGAGGCTGGACATGGCTTGGCAGCGTGCACTTGCAGCCCAGAAAACAAATCATACCCTGGGCTGCATCAAAAGCAGGGAGGGAATTTTGCCTCTCCGCTCTGCTCTCATGAGACCCCCATCTGCATTTCTGCACCCAGCTTTGGGGCACAGGACAGACATCGACTTGATGGAGTGAGTCCAGAAGAGGGCCACTAAGAAGATTAGAGGAAAGGAACACCTCTCCTGTGAGGAAAGGAGAAAAGAATTTGGACTGTTCAGCCTGGAGAAGAGGAGACGTCAGAGTGACCTATCTGTGATCTTCCAGTACCTGAAGGGAGACTACAAGACTCCCTTGTGAGTGGAGAGAGACTGTTTACAAGGGCATGACAGAACAAGTGAGAATGGCCTCAAACTGACAGAGAGTAGGTTTAGACTAAAAGAAGTTGTGTGAGGGTGGTGAGGCACTGAATGGGTGTCTTAGGTTGCAAATGCAAGATGTGGCTGGGGGTATGTATGATATTGCCACCTGAAGAACCAGGTGAGGCAGTTGTCTTCTGTTAATGGGCCACCTGTTAAAACCAGGTGGGGCAGTTTTCTTTGTCTCTTCCAGGACCCATCCTCCCTCTGGGGAGGTATCTTCTGTTAATGGGCCATTGAGTCTCTGCATGACTGATTAAATTACATCATCTTATTGGGAGATGCTCCACCCAGGGGGAGGAGCCAACCATTCTTACCAGGATATAATCTGAGATTTGGAACACCAAAGGCAGCCTCTTCCCACTAGATCCCCAGAGGAATAGCTTTTTCCCACTAGATTTCCAGAAGAAGACCAGGACCATCTATACCGCCACTGGACTTTCAGAAGAAAACTACACCCTTCTACGAGATCACTGTTTCAACAGAACCCCATCTGTCACTCCAGGAGGACTGCAGCCACCATTTAATCAGACCAACAGGGTGTCAGGTTGTATTCTGACACTGTCAGTGTTGTTTTGTATTACTGCATTTTTATTTTTGTTTTTACTTTTATTTTTCCTGATAAAGAACTGTTATCCCTACTCCCATATCTTTGGCTGAGAGCCCCTTAATTTCAAAATTATAATAATTTGGAGGGAGGGGGTTTACATATTCCATTTCAAGAGAAGCTCCTGTCTTCCTGAGGAGGCACCTGTCTTTTCAAACCAAGACAAAGGGTTTCCCAGAGAAGTTGTTAATATCCTAGGAAGTGTTCCAGGCCAGGTTGGNAGGCACTGAATGGGTGTCTTAGGTTGCAAATGCAAGATGTGGCTGGGGGTATGTATGATATTGCCACCTGAAGAACCAGGTGAGGCAGTTGTCTTCTGTTAATGGGCCACCTGTTAAAACCAGGTGGGGCAGTTTTCTTTGTCTCTTCCAGGACCCATCCTCCCTCTGGGGAGGTATCTTCTGTTAATGGGCCATTGAGTCTCTGCATGACTGATTAAATTACATCATCTTATTGGGAGATGCTCCACCCAGGGGGAGGAGCCAACCATTCTTACCAGGATATAATCTGAGATTTGGAACACCAAAGGCAGCCTCTTCCCACTAGATCCCCAGAGGAATAGCTTTTTCCCACTAGATTTCCAGAAGAAGACCAGGACCATCTATACCGCCACTGGACTTTCAGAAGAAAACTACACCCTTCTACGAGATCACTGTTTCAACAGAACCCCATCTGTCACTCCAGGAGGACTGCAGCCACCATTTAATCAGACCAACAGGGTGTCAGGTTGTATTCTGACACTGTCAGTGTTGTTTTGTATTACTGCATTTTTATTTTTGTTTTTACTTTTATTTTTCCTGATAAAGAACTGTTATCCCTACTCCCATATCTTTGGCTGAGAGCCCCTTAATTTCAAAATTATAATAATTTGGAGGGAGGGGGTTTACATATTCCATTTCAAGAGAAGCTCCTGTCTTCCTGAGGAGGCACCTGTCTTTTCAAACCAAGACAAAGGGTTTCCCAGAGAAGTTGTTAATATCCTAGGAAGTGTTCCAGGCCAGGTTGGATGGAGGTCTATTTGACATTCTGCCAAAGGTTACATTCTTCTTTTTTTCTCCCTTCTTGAGAGGTTTCTTTTTAATTCTTGTTTTTTGCTTCCTTCAGAGTGTCTTGGTTTTCTCCAGCCTAACCCTCCTGTGACAGACAAAGATAGAAAAACTTCAGTTTGCTGCTATTTTACTCTGCTTTACTTAGCCTCTTAAAGTTGCTTAGTTGCTTTGGAGACAGTCACTTTCTGGTATGTGAGGACAAGATGTCATGAGGCACATAGCACAATAGTAAACTTGGGCTTTGAGCTATTGCTAGAAATTGATGTGGGAAGAGAGAAAAAGGTTGAGCTTTTCTAAAAGATAGATTTATGTACATATATATGATTCTTTACAGGAGTAAACAGAAGTTAGAGACACCACAGCGCAAAGAAAATGGGTCAGGTGTAACCTACTAGAGTCTCCCTATGACTCAGGCAAACCAGCTACCAGCCCTGTTTAGTAATATACACAGGTTAAAGTTTTCTGTGTGATCCTTATTTTCATCCAAAACCAGGGTTACCAGAACTTCCATGTAGCTACAGGCCATTGTCACATGATCTCAGCTTCATGGCTTTCTCAGTGAGAGCTTGGCTCTTCTCATCCCCAACTGCCCTGTTTGGAGAAAAGCTGAGCAGATCCCTGGCAATTTGCTGAGCTGTTCTGGCCATAATTTGCAGGGAGTCCATCACCTGCTGACATATGCCTGCCATTCATCTCCTATTGAAATCCCTCACTCAAGTCTCTTATTCACACAAAGGGGATTGGAGGAAAAAAAGCCCCACATTATTTTTCCCTTCTAGATATCTTTTAAATGTGACCTTTTGTCTCCTACTCAGGTTTATTTATATACATTGGCACATCAGAAAAGTGACTAGCAATGTTAAATACTGTTATTTGAATTAGTGGTTTGTGTAGCATCCAAATAATCTGAATAAAGTACATTACAAAAATGCTGGAAATTCACATTACATCTATGTTGATGCACATCTCAGTTGCCAAGAAAAGAGCAGTTTGGCTGAAGGATCCAACAAAATCTGCTTAGTGGGTCTTCCTTGGCGAGAGCCCACAAAGCAGATTGCTTTCATACAGTACTCCCTTAATCACTGTAAAGAGGTTTCAGAGAGATTAATAATAACTAGTGCAGTTATTACACCCACGCACAGTGACTCAGACACACGGCCCAGGGAGAGTCTTTACCTGTGTGGCCCACACAGACACATGCCAATATTTAGTCCAATAAAGTTGTCTTTCCAGCAGCATGAATGATAATCTTGGAGGTAGATGATGACAGGGCCTGTCAAACAAACCCCTATACTGAGACACAGCCCAGTATATAACAGCATCTCACTAGAGCCACATTAAAGGCTGCACTGAAATCCTCTCTCTCCCTTTCTCTCTCAAACATCAGCAACACTGATTAAAACAAAATAATACCTAGTCCCAGCGTCATGCTGTGCTGCATTGAAAGGACTCTAAGAGTAATGAAGGCCCATTTGGTTTAAATGAATTTTTGGCGAGTGTTTCTGAGCGTGGGGCTGAGGCAGCTGGCTGTTAGTCAGATGCGATGCAGGCAGGAGGTGATCAGACAGTGCTGTGGCAGCAGGGGGTGGTGGAGGAGTTCTGAGCTGCTCTTGCTCCTCATGCTAAATGTGTGGATAGCCCTGGTGCTACTGACTGTGCTGGCCATAGCAGACACCCATCCATGGTTTTGTCTCTTTTGGACATGTTGTTTAGCTAGAATTTTGTGGGGTTTATGTTATCTCATCCCCTATTTCTGACATAAAAGAACAGCAACTGTGATTTAATCAACTTCCCTGGGAAGAGGGAGTGTTCAGGAATACTCTATCCAAGTCTTTAGTCAGCTACAGATTAGCAGAGAATAATAATTCAGTGCCCATTACAGAGCAAGTTCTATGTAGCAATCAGAGTTAAATAATTATGGATTGCCTCCAGCTTGCAGCTCATCTGATAGCAAAGCTCCTATTGACTTCAGTGGCACAGGAGATTGTGGAAGCCTTGGACTAGCAGCAGGAGTAAGTCAACCGTAACATTATCTATGGAAATAAAAGCCTTCCAACAAGAGAAACAGAGATAAATTGAGGACAATTATGAAGTATTTGAGTTCTCATTCCTACCTGCAATATGGTAGGAAGTCAGGCTCTGAATTAATTAATTTTATGGTCAAAAAACATAAGGCAACAAGCCACTTTGGAGAGGAAGAGAAAAGCCAGATCCTGTTTGGCTAACTTCATCTCCTTCTAGTAGAAGATAACCCACATGGATAAGGGAAAGACTTGTGGCTGTTGTTCACCTGGACTTTAGTAAAGCTTTTGCCACTGTTTCCCACAGTATTCCCCCAGAAAATCTGGCTTCTCATAGCTTAGATGGGTATACTCTTTTCTGGGTAAAAAACCCGTCTAGATGGCCTGGCCCAGAGAATTATGGTGAATGGAGTTAAATCCAGCTGCTCACTGGTGGTGTTCCCTAGGACTCTGTTCTGGAGCCATTACTGTTTAATGTTTTTATCCATTAATTGGGTGAGGGGATCAGGTGTGCCCTCAGTCGATTTGCAGATGACACTAAGAGTGTCAATCTGCTGGAGGGCAGGAAGGCTCTGCAGAGGGATCTGGACAGGCTAGATCTATGGGCCGGAAGATCTAACCAGATGAAGCACTTAATGCAAAGACAGGTCTTAATTTCCAGTTTTCAGATGTTGAACCGCGGTGAAATGGTAACACAATAACCCTATGCAGCAATACAGGCTTGGAGAAGAGTGGCTGGAAAACTGCTGGCAGAAAAGCACCTGGAAGAGCTGATTGACAGCCACTGACTGTAAGCCAGGAGGCGTTCAGGTGGCCAAGAAAGCCAGTGGCATCCTGGCCTGTATCAAGAATAGTGTGGACAGCAGGACCAGGGCAGTGATCATTCCCCTGTACTCAGCATGGATGAGGCCACACCTTGAATCCTGTGTTCAGTTTTTGATCCCTCACTACAAGAAAGACATTGAGGTGCTGTAGTGAGTCTAGAGGAGGCCAGCATAGCTGGAGAAGCATCTGGAGCACAGTTTTTATGAGGTGTGGCTGAGGAATCTAGGGTTGTTTAGCCTGAAGAACAGAAGGTTTAGGGAAGTCTTACCACACCATGCAACTGCCTGAAAGGAGGCTGTAGGCAGGTGGGGGCCAATCTCTTCTGCCAAATGACAAATGAAAGGATGAGAAGAAATAGCCTCAGGTTGCACCAGGGGAGATTTAGATTTGATATTAGGAAAAAAAAATCTTCACTGAAATTGTCAAGCAGTGGAACAGGCTGCCCTGGGAAGTGGTTGAGTCACCATTCCTGGCAGTATTTAAAAGACACGTAGGTGTGGTTCTTTGAGACATAGTTTAGTGATAGACTTGACAGTGTTACATTTGTGGTTGAACTCAATGATATTAAAGGTCTTTTCTAACCTAAATTATTCTATGACCATTTTCTATGAAAAGCAGGAGAAACTTCTTTTCTGACCTTCAATGCCTCCCTGTGGAGAAGGGGCACAGAATTTATTTGGGGCAGTACAGTGTCATCTGGCTTACCTAAGGTATTCTTTTCAAGTTGTTTCTCTAACCCCTCCACCCCCAGGCCAAATCACACAGAGAAAATGACAGGAATACAGGGAGGGGCATATTCACAGCAAAGTGTGAAGTACAATGTAAAACTGAAACAAAGGTTTGGTTTTCTTGTTTTAAGAGAGGAAGTCAGAGATTGAACTTGAATTTGTTTAAAGTTTTTGTCCTTTTGGTAACCTGCAGAAAAGCACAAAGAGCTTCAATAGTCAGAAAAATTTTCAGACCAGAAATCACATCAATAAATTTCTGCTATCTATCCAGAAGTTGTATTAGCTCACTCCCACAATTTTTGCTATGAAGTAGGCTGCTTCTTTAAATTCATAGTGTTCAGTGCTGTCATTGTCTGCACTGTACACAACTCATCAGTTTAGTTACAGACTGACTGGGTAAGAGCAGTGTTTCAATAGCCAGTCCCCTAAATGGATCTACAGGCCCTAAAATAAATTAGCAACTCACATATTATTTTAAATTCCAGGTTATTTGCCAGAAAAGTAGAATGCAATAAATATGATGAAGTGTGAAGGTGCCTGCATTTATGAAATGTCAGTGTGGGAAGACAGAACTGATTTTTTGTTTCTCCAAAATTTTATATATTTATTGAAATTGGCAGCTTCAATTAATTTGCTTAGGTGAATTAATTTGATTTAGGTGCAAGCCATGTGTGTTTTAGAATTGTGTATGTTGTTCATCTTGTTTGTTTTGCATAATCTGTCAGAAGCTACATTGCAGAGGGCCCCAAGGATCCTCTGTGGCATAAATGTACAGAAGCCTCTCTTCAGCTGAAGGAGCTTTGCATACATTGTCAAGACTTTCCAATTCAACAGGAAGAGTCATAAAAGAAAGAGAAATAAACAGGTCAGCCTTGTTTTAATACAGTAGAAAGAAATAACAAGTAAATTGGTAAAAAGGTCAGAAAGATGAAGGGAATGGGGAGGAAGGGAGAAGAGACTAACATGATCAATAGTTTGCCAAAGAAAGCACTGCTGTTGTGAGGTTTGCACTCAGTTATGAGATAAGAGAGAATGATAGAACTACACCACTAGAAGCCACATAAAGTCCAGGAAGACCTACAGAGAGTGTGGGCTGTCCAGTGCACCATGTGGGATAGCAGTGATAAGGTGGTTTAATGGTAACAGAACTATAGAAAAAGTGTAGCTTAGAAGTCACTGTTTAAAATTATGAAAAAGTTGTGTCACTAAAATTGTTATGGGGGTTAATTTTTTTCCCTTGCATTCATTTATAACATGTCTTTTTAAGTGCAAATCTCCCTGGTAAACACTAGGAAGAATAATTTCAAAATATATAGCATATTGGGACATGGATACTTCACAGATTTATAGTTACCAGTAAATTTAGTAACTAAATTTCCAGCAATAAAAATTTAAATAGTTAACTTGGACATGTAGTCTATTTCTTTCCTGTCCACAAATTTGCTTGAATATTCCTTCCTTATTTTTAATTTTAACTTACTCTGAGGATAATTTCCAAAAACTGTTGGTTGTTTGTGAGCATCTTTCTGTAGGTTTTCAAAAAAACCCAAACAAACTCAATCAAATCAGTTTGGATTTAATGTGTTATTCACATGGTATTTCTGTGACTCTACTGAATAATTATGTGTCTGTGAAAGTGTTTGGTAGAAATTTAAAGGATTCCAAGTCTGCTATTAGTAAAAACCTTAAATATTGATTGTTCTGAAGTACAGTTTTGGCAGTAAATTTTTCTGCCAGAATATTTATAAGAAGCAAACATAAAATGGACAGTAATACTGTCAATAAAAAAACCTGAAAAAATCTTTGCCAGTTCTTTTCCGATAACTGCAATAGTTCATTATTTTCTTATTCCAACTGGTGAAAAATCCTCTTCTAGTTGTTTTCTGGGGACATAAACCAAAGCTGTTTTCTAATTACGTTTGCAAATCACAGTAGTGCTTAATTTTTATTTTTTTCTTAAAGTTATCTCTGTGCAGAAGAAAGCAGAGAGGGAAATTTCCACTTGGTCCCCTCGTTGCCACACCTAACAGAAATTCATAGAGGATTTCAGTATGTTTTATGTGCTCCCCTGTCCTTTCCCCTGCACCAGAGTGTGAAGCATCTGCATATGACATCATTATTGGGGATGTGCTTATAATGAATGCAGTAATATAAGTAAAATGGCTTTTTCAGTACCTGCTGTGCCAACAGAAAAGACTGTTCCCCTTCATGGCCGGCTGGTGCTGTGGTTCCTCACTGCAGGCATGAGAGAGCTGTGTGACACGTCTGTCTACCACTGACTGAGAGGAGCCTCAGGACCTCTGTACCAGTACAAATCTGTGAGTGGAACTGTGCCTCACTGTGTGAGGGGAACCTCCCATGAAAATAGTGGGAATGGGCAGTGTATCCACACTCAGCCTGGCTTACCTTTTCTGAAACCAAAAATAAAATTACATACATGTTCTGTTGTCACTCCCAGACTGCCCTTCTCTCTTTGAGAGTTAATAGTGTGAGTATCCCTTTGTAGCAAACGCAGTAGTGGGAATTAATGCTTAGGCGAGTCCACACAGTGTTGGAGGTCAGAGAGTCAAAGATACCCTTCTGTTTATCCCCTTGCAATAAGGCAGGATTTAAATGCTCATTCTGAGATTCTCCCTTCCAGCCTCCTCTGACCCAGCCTGGAGTTGGCTGTGGCTAATTAAAAGAGAACAAATATGTCAGCGCTGACCCCAGGGATAATGCAAAGACAGGTCTTAATTTCCAGTTTTCAGATGTTGAACCGCGGTGAAATGGTAACAGTGATACAGCGCTTCACAGTCCTATTAAGTCTACTTTATACAGCCAGGATACAAAATCTGATGGAATGAATGACCTTGACTGTACTTCCCTTCACTCCCTAGATATAACCCAATATACCCTAGTTGGAATAGATGCCCCTGGCACCTCAAACAAATGCTATTTGTCCCATCATATTTTTTTCAGCATCACAGCATATCTGCTGCTGTTATGTGCCCTTGCCATGACCAGTCCTTCAATTTTCTGGAGGGAATCATCACAATACTAACCACATTATTTTTCAAATTTGCATGCATTCATGTATCAGGAACTTACACAGAAGAAACTGTGAGGACAGCATCATGTTTGGTCTGTGAGGAGACACCACATCAGAATTTGTCATATTAGCAGCCACTGTGATTTAAGAATCAAGAGGCAAAGCACCAAACTGATGGAATCATCAGCTAGCCTGGCTGAGCACATACGCCAGAACAAGGCAGCCAAGCTGAAGGAGCACAGAACCGTAAACCTGCCTTCAAAAACACCACAAGGTGCGAACTTCAGGCTTGTCAGTCTGTACCACTGTCCAATACTACAATGAATAAATCATTATGTTAGAAATTAAATTCAGCTTTCAGCTTGCCTGGGATGGTGCCAGCCTGTGTCTGAAGCGTGCCTGAGGGGACAGCAAGCCGTGGGATGGTGAACTGAGCAATTCATGACAACTTTTGCTGCCATCCTAAGCGGGTCAACAATACAGAGTATGTTCAGAGAAGAGACTAAGACAGAAAAATAGCTCAGAAGTGTATCTTTCTCTTTGCTGTGATGTCCTCCCAGCCCAGTTCCTGGGAAAAGAACATACATTTTGTAGGTCATAGGTGGCAGGGAAAATGGCATGGGCCACTCCCTATCCTTCATTGTGCGTTTGCCCACGTTTGTTCATTTGCCCCTTCTCTATCTCCTCTGGTCTAAGAGGCTTTTCTCATGGCATCAGTTGCTTTGACTCAGTTACTTTTTACAACCGACACAGCTTTTCTTTTTTTTTTTTAAGACGAGGATGGGGCTAATTTCTACACCGTGTCTGGATTTGAGAAGCTATTTGTAAAAGAAGGGAGAGTTGAACTCACACACAGGTGAACTGAGACCCCAGTGCACATGAGGGCATAACCTGGGCTTCTTAGTTGTGGTAGCCCAGAGGAAGAGGAGAGAGCTCTGAAGTTATTGGTTGACTAAATGAATAATCTATGCCTATTATATGCCTTCAAGCCTTCTAAAGGGGCTACGTAAAATAGCAAAAGTGCCACATAAAATGTCATTGGATTTAAATCCAATGCAGGCAAACATCCCCCTGATGTTTGCCTGTTGCCAAACATCATGATAGCAAATCAACTCTGATATCTAAAGCATAGAATCTAAAGAGACTGACCATCCCACTGAGCTGCACAGGACCATGCAAACCTACATCTAGATGAGCTGAGTTCAGAAGTTTAGTCCATTGGGCACTATTCTTTCAGCTGCACAAAGCACTTTCTGTCCTCCTCTCATTGATACTGTACTGAAAAGGGGCTTGTGTGTTGAGATTTTCGGGCAAAATTTCTCTGCCAGTTCTGCTGGTGTCACTGGAGTGACATGAGTTATTAAAGCACTATAGCTGTCTGTAAAATTCAGCACACAGACGATACATGTACTGGCCCATGAACTGCTTTTCAAAAAAAAGAAAAAAGACCCACAACAAAACAAAACAAAACCAAACCAACCAGCAGGGTTAGGACATAATGAAACTTAAATCTTTTATTTCTGTCAGAATGATTTGCTTGTAAGCACAATGTTGCCAACATGTGATTTTAGCAAGGTATTAAATGGTTTTAAGGAAACCAACCTCCTATTTGCTTTCTATGGAAACATGAACTTACTGAAATTGTTGCACTTTGGAAGCATAAATCATAGTGAAAAATAAACTGATAAGAAACACATTTGTTATCTACTTTCAGGCTTTTATTCTTTCCAGCCTAATATTCTGCTAATGACTAATCAGTCTGATAACTTTTAGGGATAGAGTTTGCTATTTTGGGCTATTCCCCTAGATGAAAGTTATTTCTATAGCAGTTATTCTTAGAAGCATTTATGGAAGAAATGGAGCGAGTGAAGCACCAGTAGAGGACTGACTCACCATAGCGCTACTAATTGCCAACCAAAAAAAGTCTATTGCTTTGCGAATCAGAAAATCAGCTGCATTAAAAAAAAAAATCTATATATTTGAGAACCAAACGCTGCTCATGATCTTTTGATATTAAAACTATGTGGGATGGGTGCACAACCAAAAACAGTGACTGACAAACATCTGAAATTACTCCTTTCTAGATCTGTATCTCTCCACATCATTTACCTGCCAACCCAATTTCCCATCACTCTTGCCTCTTTCTTTATCATCTTTGCAACATCTACTTGCCTTTGATTTTTTCATCATCTGTTGTTCCACAGCTTGAAATATGTTAAGTAAAATGTAGCTAAAGGGACTGCTAGCAACCTGCAAAAATTTCAATTTCTAGGTCTCTGGCTAGGATCCAGGCAGGTCAGTGGCAACTGAAAGTCATTACCACCTCATGCCTGCTTGCTGACCTCAGTGACATTTATTGCTGGACTGGCCACAGCAGCAATCTCAGCAGGAATCACCCACTCTGTGCAGAAATCAAGCCATTGTCTCCCCTGCAGAGTCAAGGCTGTGGCAGGGCTGTCTCCAAGAAGCCACAGAAACAGATACCTTCATCTTCCTCTTCCCTTTAAATATATTAAAATGGCTCATTATTCTTATTTTCCAGCTTATTCAAAGGTAGCATGAGAGCTAAGGCTGTGCAGAACCATGGCTGTGCTGTCATGTGTTTAAATACTCTGCAGATGACTTAACAATAAGCATTACTTTATGTAACTGAATAAACTAAATAAGTATGGGTATAAAGCTCAGAGGTGACACGTGTTATCTTTCTGTCATAAGCCTCCATGTTTCATGCAGCAGCCTGATCATAGCTGTTTCCAGGAGAGCTGAAGAGCTGTTTTCTCCTTTCCTCCTGTATTCCTTTGTTGTGACCTGTCAAGACCCGGAACTGGTTTGTCCTTTGTTCTTCAAATATCTAAATTAGAAACAGAAACATTTTTTTGTTTTCCTT
>VXAX01002195.1:0-16704 GCA_013399835.1 Leptocoma aspasia
ATATATAATAATATGTAGAAGAATTGTAGGCAGTATCATTAGGCCAGTGAAGAAATTTTAAAAAATTAAATTACCGTTTTAAGGAATAATATAGGGTTGCCTGGTGTATGTGATTATGGAATTGAGGTTGGAGGAGCTGTTTTCCACATTTTAAATGCTATGTGCTTTTAAGATCAAATTGAATAACCCGTGATTTTTTTATTTTAATTTTTTTCTCCATATCTTTTTCCATCTGTGAATTGTTAAAATGTTTGTAGGGAAGTGCAAATCTTTGCATAGGGGATGTAAACTTATTCATACTGCATTTTTTTCCTTAACTTTTAAAATTGTCTTTACTATTTCATGTTTTCTGTCAAGGTGTTGATAGTTTTAACTAGTTGACATATTACTAGAATACTGATGTTTCCTAGGAATTTGCTGTTATTGGGACTGTGAAGCGAGATCTCTAAAATAGTGAGATTTCCAGAAGAGAGAGATGACACCAATGAGTAGAATTTGATGAGAAATGTCTCCTCAAGCTGTTGATGTGAACAGAAGTTGAAAAGAACAGGTTCATGTTCCTGTGCCCTGAAGTGCCTCATTATTTATAATAGTGTTGCTGTTACAGCCAATTACTGTTAGACCCTGATGGGCTCCTGCAGTGTGCATGAGCAGAGCTGGAAGGGATAAAAAGAATTTCAGATTCTCTAGAAATGCAATGACCTGCTTGAACTTTCTGTGATCAGAAAAGTTCTGAGTTTCACAGAAGACAAGTAAAAACCCTCTTTATATCACTTCTGTCAGAGAATGACACTGGGAGGCGGATAGATGGATCATTTTCTTCCACTTCACAGTTCATCACATTTATGTCAATCACAGATTCAAATAACTTGCTGAACTTGGTTTTTAAGTATTGTAAGTAAAGGGCAAAAACATCCAATTAAACTCCTAGAACAATACAATGGATTAGAAGGGAATTAATGTAAAGAAAAGCTGAAATGAAATTTCAAACGAGAAAAAATTCACCATTACATATAGTCTGTAAGCACTGCATATAATAGATTTGTAGCATTTGCTGGTTAGATGCCATGTTAAAAGGGATTTGGGAACTCTATAGTTGCCTATAAGAGAAATGCAAACCTGCAGAAAGGGAGTAGAGGTGAAAAAAATCTCATTGTTAGGATGTTATGAAAAAGGATTTGCAAGACTGAGGTAAGAACAAATAAAACAAAAAATATATATGTCAGACAATCTCTAGCCAAGGGTTCATAATGCACATAAAGCAAAAAACTTTGTAGGAATCTCTGGATCCACTATTTGACAAAAACATCCCAGGCAAGAAGTATAAGCAATTCCATGTAAAAGAAGGAAAGAGCTGTTTTAAAGTGGTTTTGCTAACTATTCCAAGCATAGAAAAGAACATACTTACTGTTGGATACTTGTCTGTTTCTTGTGTAGATGGGAACAAAGGAGATTTAAACAGGATCCTTAATATGTGTGGCCTTCATGTGTTTACAGGTTGAGGACTTACTGGCAATTGCTGATTTTGGACCTCCAGAAGAAGAAGAAGCATCTCAAAATGATTCAAGGTGGGTCTTTTTGGTTCAGAATTGTACGAGTGTCCGTTTTCATCTCTGCTGGCCAACTTAAACTGGGTATTATTTGACATAAGAGAAATTATATTTTAATTAGATGTGTACATTGTTACTCACAGACCTGATACTTGTTCTGGAATTAATGTCTTAGTTTTTATGAGGGAAATATATGTAGAATTTCTAAGATTTCAAGATTTGATGTGTTGATGATAATAAAACTTTTAAAAATGCTCAGCAGCAGCAATAATTGTTTCTTACTGGTAATTGTCTCATGAGGATGAAAACTGTATTTACCAGTACTGCTCTACTTGTCCAGTTTTTTCTGATATAAGTTTGGTTTGTTATACATGGATTGCAAGTTTACTGACAAATCTCCCTAAATTAATTTAACATTCTTCTGTGAGGGATTTTTAACCATTGAGAGATAGGGCCGAACTACCTATAGGAATAGTGGTTCTGTGGACTGGGTGCTCTCAAAGCCAACAGCCTTTGCACCTGTGTGCTGCAGTCTGTTGGTAGAAATGCCTTCTGTGCCTCAGCATCTCACAGGATGGTCCATCAGGTGCGGATCAGATACAGCTTCCTGTGGGAAGTCATTCCTATGACAGATTTCCCAAAGGGCACCTAACACCTTCCTCTGTGTCTTGGGGAAATAGTCAAGTCCAGCATAAGGTGTCACATTGCTCTGATGTGTTTTAGGCACAGGCTGCTGCTTCTCACTTCTTGGAAGAGCTGGGAGAAGTCTTGAGTTCTTGGGGCTCCCAGATACAGTGCTCACCTAGGTACACTTTTTCCCAGAGCCAGGCAGTTTCATCTGGCATGTTGTTGCTTTATTGGCTTTCTCCCATTAAATCTATTGACACAGACTGTCCTTGGACACACAATACGCTGGTATCTCTTCCTTCTTAATATAGGGAATACATGACATTAATAAAGTTAAACTGAAAAGTCCAGTTTATTTCTATGTTACTCAAGTTGTCAAAAATAGAAATATATGTGGGGAAAAAACCCAAGCCAATACTTGTTTTCTTTCCCACAGTAAACTCTTCCCTTCAACAACTCAATCTTCAGATTCACCTATGCGGCCTAATCTGTTTGGTGTTGATCATGAACTGCTGAATAAACAGATAATGGACTATAAAAAAATGAAAGCATCAAGACATATAGAAAGCATTGTCTGGACAGAGAAGCACCAGCAGCAGCTTTCTAAGATTCAAAAGAAAATGAAAAAGAAAAAAGTAAGGAATCCTCCTGACGATGACGACATTACCCCACAGAAACACTTACTGGACAGATACAAAGATGATTACTGGGATGATAACACTGAATCAGCCTCAGACTATGAGCTGCAGGATGAATTACAGGAAGAGGTGAATGAATTGGAGGTGGATGATGACAAAACTTTAACTCAGTCTACTGGTAAACAGAAATGAAGTGAAAAATCCACTCCCTTCAAAATGAAGGCTGCCAATAACAAAAAAAAAGACTGACATAGCTACTGAAAGATCCATTTTTTACATGTTTACCACTTCCTCATTCAAACTAATAGATTTGCCACATGTGAGCAGGTTTGCTAGCACAAATGATGTAAGAAAAACTGCCATTACTGACATTCTGTTAAGCAGCTTTCAAGCTGCTGCAGCTGAGGGACTTTCAACCAGAGAGCAGTTTTGAAATGATAAAATATGCCTATTGGAGCACTGAGTTAAAACTTCTTGCAGTTGTGTTGATTATTTCCAATAAAATTATGGTTTCTATATTGCAATATTTTTAAATTTTTTTTAAGTGACCTGTATAAAAGTTACCACTAAGTGATGGTGCCTGTTATTCTGATATCAGGAAGGAAGAGGGAAGGAAAATAATGACAGTGGTGCTCAGCTTCATCACACAGAGACAAGGACAGGGTCTTCTCTTGAGGACCAGTCTAACGAAGGAACACTTTCTACAAGAAGCTGAGACTCATTGAAAATATGGCAAATAAAGTTGCAACCCTGAAAGAAAATAAATTTATAGTTGTGCGAGGGGAACTGCGATCAGAAAAAAAAATTGAGAATTGCTCATCCATTGGGTAAAATCAGGCAAAACATTGACTGTGACTTAGGAAATGTATTAACAACTTGAAAAACAGAGAAAGAGCAGCAGGGCAGAATGTTCCAGAAACTCAGATTTGTAGATGAGTAGGGAATCATCTAAAAACTGAGAATAAAGCTTTCTGACTCAAAGCACGTAAAAAAAACCAGCATGAGTGTATAAAGTCAGAAGGCTGCAAGCTTCAAAGAAATTACAATGAGCAAGGTAGTAAAAGAGAATTCTACCAGAAATACAGAAAATTTAATTCCAGTAGTTAATGGGGAGGTAAAGAAAGTCAACACAGGGGAAGTTGCCCTACAATATAGTGGAATCACAGAATGGTTGGGTTGGAAGAGACCTTAAAGATCATCTAGACCCAGCCCCTCTGCCATGGGCAGGGACACCTTTCGCTGGACCAGGTTGCTCAGAGCTCCGTCCAACCTGACTGTGAACACTTCCAGGGATAGGGCATCTTGGACAAGCTTCTCTGGGCAACCTGTGCCAGTGCCTCACCACCCTGAGGGAACAATTTCTTCCTCATATCTAATTAAATCTACTCTCTTTTCATTTAAAACTTAGCACTTGTCCTATTACTATGCTTAAAGAACACTGCAATCATCAGTCATAGTCAATGCAGATGCATAAAAAGAAGTCCAGTTTAAAATAATTTAGTATCCTGTAATAAGGTCCCCTGCCCAGCAGATGAAGGGAATGCAGTGGATGTAGTTTTTCTGGGTTTTTGTAAGGCTTTTGGTACTGTATGTACCTCATAGCATCCTTTGGGACAAATTTTCCAGCTGTGGGATGAGTGGGTTCATGGTGTGCTGGGTGAAGATGTGGCTGAAGGACAGAGCTNCAAAGCTGTGGAAGGGGCTGGCAGGATGTCCTGTGAGGAGCAGCTCAGGACAATGGACTCTCTTGTTTGGAGAGAAGGAGTCTGAGAGGCAACCTCACTGGTCTCTACAGCTTCCTGAGGTGAGGAAGGAGAAAAAGTCCCTCTTTTCCCTGGGACCCAGTGCCAGGTCATGTGGGAATGGCTCAAAGCTGTGCCCCTCAGAAGAAGTTCAGACTTGACATGAGGAAGCATTTCTTTATCCAGGGGTGATCAAACCCTGGAACAGGCTCCTTAGAGAGGTGGTCAATCCCCCAAGCCTGTCAATGTTTAAAAGACATTTGGAAAATGTCCTTAATACCATGTTTTTTCTTTCGGTCAGCCCTGAAGCAGTCAGGCAGTTGGACTCAATGATCATCCCTTACAACTCAGCTCTTTGNGGCTCCATTCTAGGGCCAGCTCTGTTCAATATATCTCTCAGTGATCTGGATGCGGGAGTTGAATGCACCATGAGCAAGTTTGCTGAGGATTCCAAACTGGGAAGTGCTGCTGGTGCTCCCGAGGGACAAAAGGCCTTTCAGAGGGATCTGGGTAGCCTGGAGCATTTGGGCAAACATCAGTAGCATGAAAGTGAACAAGGATAAATGCCAGATTCTGCACATAGGAAGGAGAAATGGCAGGCACAAGTCTAAGTTGGGTGAGGAGTGGCTGGAGAGCAGCCCTGCAGGAGGGGTCTGGGGGATGCTGGCTGGCAGGAGGCTCAGCAGGATTCAGCAGTGTGTGCCCAGGCAGCCCGGGGGGCAAACCATGTCCTGGGATGGATCAAATACAGCTTCACCAGCTGTTATTTCCCAACTTCCCAACTTCAAAGAAGGGATTATCCTGCTGTACTTGGTGTGGCCTCAGCCTGAGTGTTGTGTGTGCTTCTGGGCCCCACAATTTCAAAAGGATGTGAAAGTCCCTGGATGCATCCAGAGGAAGGCACCAAAGCTGTGGAAGGGGCTGGCAGGATGTCCTGTGAGGAGCAGCTCAGGACAATGGACTCTCTTGTTTGGAGAGAAGGAGTCTGAGAGGCAACCTCACTGGTCTCTACAGCTTCCTGAGGTGAGGAAGGAGAAAAAGTCCCTCTTTTCCCTGGGACCCAGTGCCAGGTCATGTGGGAATGGCTCAAAGCTGTGCCCCTCAGAAGAAGTTCAGACTTGACATGAGGAAGCATTTCTTTATCCAGGGGTGATCAAACCCTGGAACAGGCTCCTTAGAGAGGTGGTCAATCCCCCAAGCCTGTCAATGTTTAAAAGACATTTGGAAAATGTCCTTAATACCATGTTTTTTCTTTCGGTCAGCCCTGAAGCAGTCAGGCAGTTGGACTCAATGATCATCCCTTACAACTCAGCTCTTTGATTCAATTCGATTTGATCCAATTTGATTTGGCTCTTGTTGCTTCCTCCTCCTTTCCTTACCACTAGATGCTCAGGATATCTTTGATGACATTTCTTCCCAGCCCTACACTAGAAGAGGGGATGGCATGGGCAGTTGTGTCCCAGGCTGGGCATTGGCTCTGTCACTTTGTAGGAAGGAGGCATGTACCTTTTCATGGGGGTGAGAGCTGTGGATCACCTCGAGAGCATTTGATCACCTGAACACATTTGCAAAAAGCACATGGAAACTGTATTTTTTGAAAGTTTATCCAGTTTTACTGGGCTTCCACAGGATGGCAAACCCCCACATCTCTGACACTTAGCTCAAAGGTCTAGGCTTTGAGATCAATCCCTCAGTCAGGAGCAAGAGGTGCTTCAGACTAAATGGTTAGAAACTGTTTGATGTGAGCAATAGATGTTCATTTCCCTGTGAATTTTTTTTTCTCCTTGTACTCAGCTGCAGAAATACCTGAGTCATTTCTCTTAGAAAAACCTGTTAAAACACAAGACCCAGAGAGCAACAGTGCTCCATCAGAGCTGAGGTCCATCTGGCCCAAAACGCTGTCTCCAAAGTGGATAACCATCAGTGTGTACAGGAGAGCACATGATCAGTGCAGATCTTCTGCCAGGGCCCTGGCTGTGCTTGTAGGCTGCCCTCCCCTCTCCACTCCCCACTCCTGCCCAGAGCTCCAGGGGCATGTTCCAGCTCGGCCTGAGTGATGCTGCAGGTGTTTCTGACACTACAGAGAGCTGCTCTCCTGGATAGAACACTCAGATGAGGGTCATAGATGGTCATGCAGAACTCTGGACATAACATATCAGAACTATTCTATTCTATTCTATTCTATTCTATTCTATTCTATTCTATTCTATTCTATTCTATTCTATTCTATTCTATTCTATTCTATTCCCTATGCTCACCATGAGTCAAATAACGATGAGACTGCTATTTTCCTGAAATAATAAGGCTTTTTCATCTTCAAAAACATGTTCAAGGACACAAATCTGAAAGATTACAAAGGGGAATGGTATTTTATTTTTATATCAGAATTTATGTTATGTAATTTTCTTTTATTTTTCTGAATCTGTTTCATAGCTGATGCTTGCAAGCATTAACACAATGCACACGTAGCCGGGAGCAGGCTGGTGCATTCTTCACTTGAGATTGAAAAAACATCCCTTGCAGTCTTGCAAAGAAAAGCTACAGAGGCACAGAGAGCTACAGCAGGAATACAGGCCAAACGGTCCCTGTTTCCTGAAGAGCGAGGAATGCGAAGAATGAGGATTGGTACTGACCACTTACAAAAGAAGAAAGCAAAAAGGTGTGTGGTACCATGGGGTATTATCCAAAGCAGGACACACATAGATGACAAGTACACTTTTTGCCTTCCAAAATGTGCTCCACTGTGCTTCTTGGCCAAGGATAAATGAAATGTGCTTTTGTGCCTGTCCCACACTTGTAATGTCCTCTGGAAGAGCTGAAAAATGGCAGTAAGCCATTTGGCATCCAAGCCTACCGGATGGGGCAGCAAGCCTGGAGCCCTTCCAAGCTTCCAAGGCAGCAAGCCCTTCCTGGAGCCCTTCCAAGGAAGGAAGGCTTCCAAGGCTGGTCACCAGAAGCAAGAACCCCTCGGATAATGGAGAGATGTGAAGAGCAGAGCTCACTCTTCACTCCCTTCAGCTGCAGGGCACAAGAGGCCATCTTCGAGGTGCATGAGCAGCCTGGAAGAAAGGGACCGGAGAGCCCTGAACAGTGGTCATGCTTAATGCTGAAGGGGAAGGCAAAAAACCCCACAGACTAGTGCCAATCTGCACTGGGGAAAACTCCTTCCTGATTCCTGAGTGTGTGAGCAAGATTCCCTGAGTGTGTGAGCAAGACCTGCCTCTTCAATGTACAGACTGGTCACATCTCCCAGGAGATTCCCAAGCCCTGTTCTCCCTCAATCTGGAGCCATAACTGCACTTTTGGCTCAAAAGCCAAAATGTAGGCAAATGTATTCCATTGGCTGGAATGAACAGTGCCAAGAGACCCCTATGGAAATAACATAGGCTTTGAAAAACAAGGGGGAGGTGTGGCAGAAAGGCTGGTTATCTTCAGACCTAGAAGATTTGGATCCATGCCCAAAGCACAGTCAGGCAAATTTGCAAACTGTAAAACAGCCTATTGTTGCTATCACCCTCACATTCCCTTTTCCCACTGAAACGAAGCTGCCTAGTTGGCTGTGTTTATCTGGGATCCATCCACAGGGTAAAACTTTCCTTGATGACTTAAATCTTGAAAGCTCCTTGGTGACTTAAATCTTTCTGAAAGTTATTTGTGCACCTCTATTCATGGGGAAATGTTCAGAACTTATACAAAAGCCCGGTAAGTCTCTTCTTCCTTTAGGATTTAGTATTTTGAGCCTTGAGAGAGGAAGGAATGTACTATACTTGTAATTTTCTATGTTGGTGCCAAAATGGGTATGTACATTCAGACTATGTAAATAAAGGCATATCTGATTGTGGTGACACGAAAGGTGAAAGACAGGGTTTTGGCTTCCTCTGTGTGAACTTTGCAGAGGCAAAGAGAGCATGCATGGTTTCCTCACCATTCTTCCCAATACACCAAGAGACATTTGCTACTATACTGTTGATGGTGAGGTTTGCCTTTTGGAAAGAAGTACTGAATTATTTTGTGTTGTTAACCATCATTTTCCTTGCACTTCAGTAGCTTTTTTTTACCTTGGACTTCATCCTTGCTAATTTTCTTGAAAGGCATAACAGCCCTCTCAGCTGTTGTCTTGCCTTGCTAGTTGTCTTCTTATTCCATAGGCACTCCACGCCCCTGCTCAACTGTTTCAGTTTTTGTTTGCCTTCACCTTGGATGGAATTTCTCCTACTTGAACCTGAGGAATGAGAAATGTACACAATGGACATAGGTATAGGTGAGTTTTCACCAGGGCTTTGGTGTGTGCTTCTCCTACAAAAATATCTTGCCTGCCGCACAGGAAGGGATTGTACCATTTTTGTATGTTTACGTGGAGCTTGATTGGCAGTTTTGATACCTGCTTGAAAACAGGACTTTGATAGTTGCATTAATCTTAGAAAAAGATACAGTCTTCTTATAGATGTGAAGCATACCTCCATTAAAGGAGAAGTCCCTAGGCAGCTAGGATGAGAATTGCAGAGAACTGTGAGGAGGCTGAACAAATGTTATGTCTGGAGGACTTTCACATTAGTAGCTTCAAACACATTCCTGGTTTTAAAAACAAGAACAGAACTAGGCTCTTCACAATCACCCCTAGGTGCTGTGTTTTGAAGTCATGCTTCCTAATCATCACCATGCTGCTCCTCCTTTGCTGGCACTGAATCCAATTGAATCTGTTCAGCCGTGTTAAGGCAAATTTCACAAAACCCGCACATTTTCCCCACTTTTCTTGAACACTTTTTTGTCAGCTGTGAATCTGCTACTGTCTGTGACCTCTACAATTTTCCTGAGATGCCAGAAGCCTTCGTCTGGCCCTCCCTAGCCAAACCAGTGTGTGGCAAACTATCACAATAAGATAAAGTGAAGATCCTAATCTTGATAAGGCAGTCTTGAAATATCATCTAAATCAGCCTCTTCAGTGATCTTCTTTTCAAGCAATACGGTGATTGTTAAGAAAAAAAAACCCTATGTACCTAAATTATTCAGAATTTGCTTTGAAATATTGATGAAATAAATTAATTACTTTTCCAACCCACACATTTTTAGCCAAGACCAGAGATCAAAAATTATCTCCTTGCTGTCCTACCAGCTGACATGTGTACCTCTCATACTCAATATAAATTTAATCTTTCACAACATATAAGGTAAAGCTTTCTGTCCACGTTAAGAATATGTCAAGACAAGGCATCTGAAAGGTTGTAAAATGGAATAATCTCTTCAGCTTTTTAGATATTGTGACTTGGATTTATATGTCAGCTTTGGAAGAGGGAGAAGCTCCACAACTGTTTTTTCACCTACCCAGCTGACGAATAATTTCCAAGAGCAAGCCTGCCAGCCATGGGTGGTGGGCACCAGCCAGGCTGTCTGGAGAGATTGCAATGACTTAACACTAAGGGACCTTTGTCTCTGGGGGTTTGGTTTGGTTTGCTTTGGTTTGTTTTTTTCCCAGCAATATTTCAGTAAACCTCTGAATCCATACAAGTTAAGGGATTGTTCGGGGTCTTATATAGCCAAAGCACTCTAATTTAAATTTAAGTGTCTGTTCTCTTATGCAATGGCCAAAGGATCTTCAACCCCAGATATATTCAAATGGGATTATTGTGTTTTTAAAAAGGAACTTAGATCTTTTTGAGAGTGACCATGAACAGCATAATTAAGGAAAGTGTTAATTAATTTGGACTTAAAGCTGTTACCTTTCAAATTAATAGGAAAATAGCTTTATGTGTGAATAGCACAAGTCAAACATTTAAATATTCACTTTTTTTTTTTAAATATGTGTGCAGCATGCTGGCTGGAAAAAAAGAGGCTTTAATTTATTTCAAAGAACTCCAAAACCATGGTGCAGGGACTGTCCAAAGTCAGCCCTTCTCAGAATTAGGTGAAATACATTGATTTTACACCTGGCCAATGACAAGGCGTGTTATTTGTTTGGTTAGGTAATTTAAAAAAACCTCCACTTAATGTTAAATCTTGCTATTAATTATTAATTATTAATCAAGCCATTAATTATTCTTTTATAGGTTAGTCTGCAACTCTGTTAAACATCAATTGTTTTATGTTTTACCTCATCTCCCATCAAATGCCCAGCACAGGAAGCTGAGCCAAGATATGGCAACCCAATGCTGCCTGTCCTTAAAGACTACAATCTGAATACTGTGGTTACATGAATGAATACATACATGAGTTACATTTATTCTCACAATTCGATAAACAGTATTTCTGAACAAAGAAAAATACTTTATAGGTAATACGTACATAATTAAGAAAGAAGCTGTATGATCCTGGTTTATAGCTTTCTCGGAATGCCTGCCTGATGGGGAACATAAGAGAAAGGCCGAGTAAGTGAATAGCAATCTGCATGTATAAGTACTTATTTATCACACAAATTACATGTGACATCTAGCACTATAGGAAAGCTATTTCCTGGTAAAACTTGAACAAGGAAAAAATAGAGGTGAGAAAAATACAGCTTATTCTTTTGGTATCTTCTCTGGTTTGATAAAGTCCAAAATAATGTAGAAACACTGAAGTTCTAGTGGATTTAATCAGCCTTATTAGCCCTACTGTGTGAACCAAGTGTTCTAATCTAATCCTACAGAGTTAGTCATCTACCTTTGGTGTTGGTAGGCATACACCTCTGTACTTACAGAACAACTGAGGGAAAATTGGATCAAACTTGAAGGGATGTTTAGCATTAAAAAGACAAAGATTGACGACGCCTAATATTTTATTAAAACTGTTTTTAAATTCCTCTTCTAGAAATAGAGAACATCTGAAAAGAAAATATCAGAATTGTATGTGCAAAGTGTTGGCAAAAGCATTGGTGATTCTTTTTTTCTAACATTTTCTTGTGAAACATTTTCTTGTGAAATTATGAAAAGTAGACTGAATTGTATTTTCCAATGGAATTCTTACAGTAGAGTATTTGCACCTACTGAGGAATAGATTTTCTGCATTACTGTGGAGATGTTATGATTTTTTATAATCAGAGATATTTAATCTCCCTAGACATGCTTTTTTCAAATTTGGCTAAAATGCTTCAATGTAATTGAAACTGAAAATTTCCCAGTCATATTTGAAATTCAGAAATACTAAAAATTATTGGAATAATTTTGAGTGTCAATTAGTGTCAGAGATCCTAATCAGTGGATGGACTTGGAAAGATTCTTCATTCTTTTCTAGTTATCTTTCCTTCTCAGCTTGTCTGAATAATTAGTTCTTTTCTACAACATAACCTGGATTTTTAAGATCCATCTTTCCTTTAGTCAAATAATCACATAGTTTAACAGTAATTTTAAGTCTAATTTTTTTGTAGGTAAAGCCATCTTGATAAGCATTGTTTTGTTTAGTAAAAAAAGTGGTATTGCTTCACCCAGAATCACAAGTATTTGAGATAAACTTTTTTTCTGGGAATCTTTACATTTTTCTCATATAAAAATATTCATATTGAACTAATACAATACATTTTTGAATATGGCTGCTTTTTGCATAACTTCTGCTTGCCTGGCATTGTTCTTTGCCTTCTCTTTGTGCTTTGCTTCTTGGTTTCCTTTTCTTCTTCTAGAAGAGGAGCTCCTCCTTCCATAATGAAAACTTGTTTGAAAAGCTGTGACATACAGTGATAGTCTTCCTAGACTTCAGTGGAATTTGAGGTCTCCTGCAGGGAGTAGAAGACTGGGGTTGCAATGGGAGGCTTGGCACATGGCTCCTTTGGAAACTCTTCCAAGGTCTTCTGTTTCTCCAGAATCATGGCAACACTACAACAAGCAATGAAACACCTTTTTCTGGCAAATTAAACATATAGACTATGCAAAGGGAGACCTTGCAATTTCTGCTTGTTGGGAAGAAAGAGTGTAAAGTAATTACATTAATCCTTAAACATCTAGAATAGACAAATGAACATGTTCATTCATCAGGCAGCTTTACAGATGATCACTGAGACCGGTATGTGCTGCAGCATCTTCTCCAAAAGCAAGAGGACATTTATTTAAGTTGATGCAGAAAATGTACTGGAGAGTTGAAGGGAAAAAATATTGGCTGCAAATCAATACAGAGCTCTCCTCCATCCTCTTGCACTTCCTCAAAAGAGTCATCTAGGTCAGTACTGGTTTGGGATTTTACTCCGGGGTCTGGAAGGCAGCTGTAGAAGTTAATTCTCCTGACTCTCCTATAGACTCTGAGGAGTCCCTTTTGCCAACCCAGCTGTTGGCTGTATACCTGCAGGTGGGTGCTCTTTGCTCCCACTGTTCTGCTTGGAGACAGGTAATGGGAAGAGCTGGAACTGTGAATTTCTCGCAGAGGAAGAAGAGGACAGGGCTAAGGCACTCACAAGTCACTGTGACCTGCCAAAGCACTCTCTTGCTGTTGTCACTTCCTCCAGACCTGAACTGCCCAACAGTATAAGCAAAATTATTACTTAATATGTTACTGTTAAATGTAACCTGTTAAAGTATCTAAACAAATATTTAACTCTCATATGACAGTAAAGTTACATTCCCCAAATTTCTTGATGTCCTTCAGTTGGAGAAGTACTAATCTTCAAATATATTCCCAAAGAAAATGACTAATCCATTGGATTTGATTGATCAAAGCTATAACTTTTATCTAAGAAAACCGGATTTTTAAACTTTTTTACTCTTCTTCACACTGTGTGTTTCTGACTTCACTCTGTTGTCCCCAAGCCCACTTATTTTTATATTGTGAGATTGTTGTTGACTTGCAGAAGTGAATACATACATTGTTCCTCCCTCTTAACTTGATCCATTTTTATTCTTCCAAATTCTCTTCTTGAACTGATTTTGCATGTTGCTGTCTTTTTTTTTTTTTTTTTTTTAAGGGAAGGAATTTGAAGCCTGGTTACAGGTTTCACTTTGGAAAGTCTCACTTTGGAAACTGGTGGCTGATGAATCTACTTCCAATGTCTACAGTTCAATGCCAGTCCCGCAATGTGAAAATATAACCTTCTTTCCCAAGTGAATGAGTGCCATGATTTAAACATGACCCAGTTTTGCTGAGCACACTGCAGGATTTTGGCAGCTGTCAATAAACAGGTGAACAGATTTACAACTAAAGTTATTATGTGGGTACATTTAATTTGCCCCCTTCATAAAGTAGCTCCAGTTTTTACCACCTGATGGAAAACACTTTTGGTTGATCTCACAAGTCATCTGGACATGCTCCTGGGCAACTGTCTCCAAGTGGCTTGGGAATGTGGGGTTGGACCAGACAGCCTCTTGAGGTCCTTTCCCACCTCAACCATCCTGGGGTTCTGTGCAAATGAGGATATATCCCACAGTTTTGCTGGAATGTTCAGCCATGAAAGACCCTTTCACAAATGTTTTCTCTTGACCTTTTGCTTAATCTCTTTAACACATCCATTGTTTGAAATACTTTGCAATTATTGGATCTGTAGCAATGGAAGTCCAATGTTGATTATGTGGGAGCTGTTGGGCGTTTCCACACTGGCAGAGCCATGTTCAATTATTTTACTTTATGAATTTTTAGCCAGAAGTTAATATTTTTATTTTAAATGCTACTTTTAAACTAAGTGGGACATATCCCTCCTTGCACTGTGTAGTAACAATTTTTTATATTGTGGTCCTATATCTACTACGGATAATTTATCTTTCATGGATGGCTGCCCCTTTTCTCTGTAAATGCTTTTACCTACAACCTTACTGTGTACACACTGGCACTGAAAGTATGTAGCTAAGGAACTTACTAACAGAAAAATAAAAAAAAGAACTAACTGCATTTCAATGTACCTGTTGGACTGTTGACCACAAAGGTAAATAACTTTTGTGGCCACTGCTGCAAAAAATAAAGAGAGAATACTTTCCTGCCAAAGTGAATGTTTGATTTGTATTACTTTTTGAGAAGATGCTGGTTTGCTGCTGTGGCTTTCACAGGCGTTGAGTGCGCTGGCCAACACATTGACCTGCCTGTGAGCTGCGTGTAGACCAACAGTGAAGTTGTATGGCTGCCCAGGCCCATGGCAAAATCCCCCTTGGCTTCTATTGATACGTGCCCGCTCACATGGTGAACACTTTGGGAATCTCTAGTTGAAGTCAATAGCTTGTGAAGCCTTTGGGAATGGCCTGAGCAAAGGCAGGTCAGCCTTGTGGGGAAGACTGAGAGCTGTGCCAGGAAGATGGTAGGTATGCAGGGAAAAGGTCCCGATGTGGCAAGGATGGGATGGGATCCAGCATGGTCACAGAACCACAGAATGTCTAGGTTGGAAGACCTTCAAGATCAAGTCCAACCTGTGCCCTAACAACTCAACTAGATCATGGCACCAAGTGCCACATCCAGTCTTTTTTCAAACACATCTAGGGATGGTGACTCTACCACCTCCCTGGCCAGACTACTCCAGTACTTTATCACTCTTTCTGTAAAAAACTTCTTCCTAATGTCCAGTCTGTATTTCCCTTGACACAGCTTGAGACTGTGTCCTCTCATTCTGTCAGTTGCTGCCTGGAGAAAGAGACCAACCCCCACCTGACTACAGCCACCTCTCAGGAAGTTGTAGAGAGTGATGAGGTCACCCCTGAGTCTCCTTTTCTCCTAAAGGAGAAACACCCCCAGCTCCCTCAGCCGTTCCTCACAGGGCTTGTGTTCCAAGCCCCTCACCAGCCTCATTGCCCTCCTCTGGAGGTGCTCAAGTGTCTCAACGTCCTTCCTGAACTGAGGGGCCCAAAACGGGACACAGCACTCAAGGTGTGCCCTCACCAGTGCCGAGTACAGGGGGAGAATGACCTCCCTGCTCCTGCTGGCCATATAGGGTCTCTTGCCATGACTGGCCTCCTGCCAGCTCTGGTGGCAGAGCCACACCAGGAGTCTTGGCAATGGAGAGCCACCCATCCTGCTGCTGTGGCCGCTTATCTTGGTCCTTGTGGTGTGGCTGTTGCCTGCCCGCAGAGGGGATTGGCTCTGTTTGCGCCTTGTGTCGATCAGAAACCATCTGCCATGATGGGAAGAGCAAGAAGAGCTGCGCTAGCAGACAGACGTGGGGACGTCTGGTAGGCAGAGCTTGCAGCGAGGCGTCTTCCATCACACCTCAGAGCCTTCAAGCGCCATGGTTGTGGCAGTGCCACGCTCCTGGATGGCGTCACCAGAAGGGCGCCGTGCCCCTGCTGGCCCAGGCGCAGCGCCCGGCCCAGCCCCGCCATGGCGCCAGGGCGTGTGAGCCCCGCCCACAGGAGCGCGACCAATGGGGAGCCTTCCCGCCAGGCCTCGCCGTGCCCCAATGGCCAGCGCGGGTGGGCGGGGCCTGCAGACTGCACCGGATGCAAATGAGGCTCCGCCCATCATCCCCTGCGGCCCAGTGCTGGGTGGTCACGTGGCAACCTCGCGTGATGGGCATGCTGTCATCAGGCTCCTCCCCGGGGTGACGTCACGGCTCTCGCGAGAGCGCTCAGTGCTGCCCCTCAGAGGTGTGAAGGGACGCAGGTGAGCCCCAGGCTGGGCCACGCCCACACCTGAGGCCCCGCCCTCGGCCCCGCCCATCCCATCCGGGGAGCCAATGGGAGCGCTGACCGAGTCTCTCCCCATTGGCTGGCCGCCTGCCNGCGGGGGCTCCCCCTGCAGCCCGGCCGGGTACGTGCGGCGGGGCGGGGCGGAGGGCGGCGAACGCCCCGGTGGTTCCGCGACTTCGGCTCGGCGGGGGCTGCGGGCTCGGAGCGGCNCAGCGCGGGTGGGCGGGGCCTGCAGACTGCACCGGATGCAAATGAGGCTCCGCCCATCATCCCCTGCGGCCCAGTGCTGGGTGGTCACGTGGCAACCTCGCGTGATGGGCATGCTGTCATCAGGCTCCTCCCCGGGGTGACGTCACGGCTCTCGCGAGAGCGCTCAGTGCTGCCCCTCAGAGGTGTGAAGGGACGCAGGTGAGCCCCAGGCTGGGCCACGCCCACACCTGAGGCCCCGCCCTCGGCCCCGCCCATCCCATCCGGGGAGCCAATGGGAGCGCTGACCGAGTCTCTCCCCATTGGCTGGCCGCCTGCCATGCAAATGAGCCTCGACGTCATTTCCTCTGCCAGATCGAGCGCCATTTTCTCTTTCTGGCGGTTGATGCGGCGCGGGCGGCGCGCGGGCGGCGGGCGCTGAGGGAGGCGGGCGCGGGGCGAG